>RAHM01000106.1:2289374-2439657 GCA_003713295.1 Parotia lawesii
CCCTTCCCTTCCCTTCCCTTCCCTTCCCTTCCCTTCCCTTCCCTTCCCTTCCCTTCCCTTCCCTTCCCTTCCCTTCCCTTCCCTTCCCTTCCCTACATTTTTTCACCATTAATTCCACAAGTTTCTGGGTCTTGGAGATAGTAAACAAAGATACTCAGTGCTTGCAAAAGTTGTGTTTCATATTGCTAAATAATGCAGTGGTGTCCAAAGGGGTAAGATTCTCTGTCTTTCAATAAAGGCACCCTGAAATAAATAAAGGCACCCTGAAATTCAAAAGATTTCATAGTGGGTTTTAAAGCTATTAAATAGCCTGTAGCAAGTACTGTTATGTAATCCTTTAAACCACCATTTGTGGCAAGCTGGTTTTCCCTGGGGTGCAGAGATAAACAGGTTTCTGTAATGCTCTCATGCAGGAAAAACTTATAATCTGCAGATATAAAGCCAGAAAAACTTTTTATTTTTTTTTTTTAATCAGCAGAGAGAGAATGGCTGGCAAGGTGGGAAGGCTTCACACATCTGATGGTATCGTTCTTCAGAAACCCTAGATGTGCCTGTCAACTTTAAATAACCAGTCTGGATAAAAAGGTCATTTATAAAGTCCATGTTTTGAAAATGGTTTCAACTTACTAATGCACACAATACTGTGCCAGCTGGAGTTGATGGTGGCCATTAATATTAGTAGGAGGAAATCTGAGTTACTTTTTTTTGTTGTGGTTCTTTATTTTTTGTTGGGTTTTTTTGGGGTTTTTTTTTGGTTTGTTGGGGTTTTTTTGGTTGGTTTTGTTATGTTTTGTTTTGTTTTTTCATTAATCTGTGAGCATTATTTTAATGAGGAGATATCAAATACCATTTTATATCCAGCATAAAACTCTTYTGTAAAGGAAGAAGACACTTTCCTGGTCCATCCTGTCTGTCTAGGCATTCTTCTACGAGTACTTATAAAAATCCTGTACCATATCTCAACTTTTTCTGCATCAGCAGACCTGAAAGTAGCTGTAAAGATTTCATCATATAACACAGAGCATGCAAACTGGAATTTTCATGGAGTACCTTACTGTCATTCTAAAACAGAAATATTTGGATTTCATGCAAGAAAACTACATGCTCTTTAATTTTGGAAAATTGATTTATTGTCTTTTTTGGAAAAAATATTTATTCCAAATAAAAGATAAATAAGTGAATACATTTTACCAAATCACAAAACTCTAATTTCTGAGGGAGTGAGATAAAGAAACATACTAAGTGATATCCAGGTGGGTTTGCGCTCTATTGGTCTTGTGTTTTTAAAAATGCTTCCCTAGAATACACTTGGTGCCTTCCCAAGTGTAAGTATGCCAATTTTTCTGCAGCTATTTCTTTCTGGTGTTACTTAACACTGCCAATCTGGACTTTACCGACTGAGGGAAAAAATATGTATTCTTGCCATAAGTACAGCTGGATTGTCAGACAGTGTGTGTGTAAGTCTACTACATAAATCTATGCTTATATTATGGTAATATCTGTCAGTTGATTTTTCAACTTTTTTTTGATGTCTAGCTCGTTATGGCTCTGTTGGTTTTGTTCATAGTTGTTTTCTTCTCTCTAAATACCAATTTTCCACCTTCCTTCGATTAATATATCACAGTTGTCTCCTTTTTATTGTGTTCTTCTTTTTCAATTTCAAAGAAGAAAATGATACTGAGGGATAATCAACTCTCTCTGCCTTTGCTAGTGTAGAGCATGATGGAGCAGAAATGGGATAAATCTTTTTCTCCTTCAGAATAAAGCAGAGGTTACCCTAGGGCTGAACAGAGCTCATCCTTGAAACCACACAGAAAAGTATTGTATTTTTGATGCTAGGAACTTGAGGGAAATACAAGTTCATACTATGCCAAATTCTTTTTCCACAAAATGTTTGGTTTAGGTTTTCTGGGTTTTTTTTAATTAATTTGGTTTTGAAATAGTAGAAATAATAGAAAATTGAGGTTTACCTGTACATTTATGCTAATGGGCTTAACTCTTAAATGCTGTACTTGAAACAATTTTGTTTCTGAGGTTGTAAATAAAAAAAAACAAAAACAACCTTTTACTGTTTGTCATTTTGGGGTTGTGGGAGGGTATGGTAGCCCTTTTTGACCCTTTATTATGAATCTATAATGGAAATTATGTTTTCATAATTCTGTCCTTGGTAAATAATTAGGCTTATTCCCCCTAAACTAACAGTTCTTATTTCAAATGTAATATAATTTGGCTTTTGAGAATATATCTCAATAGTAAATGATGTGTGAAATGAGTAATAGCAACCACGGTATTATTTAATCTCACACTTTTTCTGGTAGAGCACTTTTTAAGAATAGCATATAAAATTCCAGTCAAAACATCCAAACCAGTCAAAAATCCCAAAGAGTCTTTTTTAGACACACAATAGACCAAATTTCCACTTTATTTTCTCAAAAAGTGTTTCTGAGAGAGAGAAAAATTATGAATAATTATAAGGACAGTACGTCAGTCTCCTCTAGATCCCACATATGCCCCAAACAGAGAGTTTGGGTGTGTAAAACCTGCTGGAACACCAGAGCAGAGCTATATAGATTGTGTAGGAACCAGATCTTAGTGGTACCCTGCTGGTGGATCAGTCTGGCAATCAAACTATCCTCTATACCTTATGTAGATTTCGTCTTGGAGGGCATTGGAAGATGACTGAGGGTAAAAAAAGATAATGGTATGGAAATTACAGTAGAAAATACGGTTGCTACTCCCTGGATGGAATGCAGTCATCATATCCAGCCTCCTACACATAACGCTAAGGGGGACTAGATGGAGAGTGGAGTGGAGTGGAGACACCACAGCCAGGCTCTTTCAAAACCTTTGCAGAGGAGGGAACTCAGTGGTACTTTGTAGTTGATAAACTGCACAGCAGCTGACAACCAAGGTAGATAAAGGAAAATGTCCTGCTGTTGAATCAGCARCCGTGGTGAAATCACTSTYCTTGGACTGATGCATGTCCCCACCCCAAGGTTATCTCAGGTACTATCCTGAGATACCAACCCCAAAGGTACAACGACCATCCCTCACTGAGTAAGGTGTATGGCTAAAGTCAATCAAGCTCCACCCAAACACAAATAAAGAGTATAAAAGTGAATTAGGAATGGGGAAGAGTTGTGGAAGATTCCATTGTAACTTCTGGGATCAGTCAACAGGCTAAACCTGTCTTCTCCCCCATAGGGAGACCTATTGAGTAAGAACCATACTCAGTGAACGCTGAATGATGATCTCAAGCCAGTTTTTTGGGGGATTAAAACTTGTCTGCATAGTGCTTTGAATTAATATATGGCTTTGAACATGTTTTTGAAGTCAGACATGATCATCAGTAATCCTTTAGCCTTAACCCATCACAGTTTTATTGAGTGTTATTCTGTAAACTGTTAATGTGAGTCCTTCAGGAGCGCTTGCGGTTGCCGGCAGTGGGTAAAGGTGTGGAGACCCAGGAGGGGGTGTCTCTGTTTGGAGTGTGACCCTGAACAAGTCAGTCAAGCCACCCTCTGATCTGTGAACTGCTTAGTGAAGGGTCCCCATAATAGGGCTTTGACAGACAGGTCGGGCACAAAAGGTCTCAGCTTTACTGGGGCTCTGACAGACTGATCAAACACTAACGGTTTGAAAAAATCTCCCCTTTTCATGTAACAGAGGGGCATGGAGTGATTTCACTTGGACAGAAGCAAAGACTGAGCTAACTAAAGTGCGTTATGTTTTATGTTGATATTTAGGAGAAAAGAGAAATAAGAAGCTATTATTTTGTGTACATGTAAAGAGAATATACCTTTGAGATGCATAAATAAGTGTTCCCTGTTCTTTTACGCAATTGTCTTTAAGAAGTCAGAAGCTGATTGTTTGAAATCCATGAAGAATTATTAGAACTGGATGTAATTATTTTACATATAGATGAAGATTTTGTGCCTCTTTGAAGTTGGTGTCTCTCAAGTACTCAATCAGTAACTGTGGCAGATGCTRTTAGATGTAAAAAAGATATTTTTTGTAGAAGTACACTTTGGACACACCRTGAAGTTACACTCACAAATTTCAGGGTTGTGAAAAGTCACTAACTTAATTTATTCCACACRTGCACAACCTTCCTCATCAGGAAGGGCTTAAAATCTTTTCAGCAAACTTGCCTGAGATTCTTTTTTTTTCCTTCAGTGACGAATCAGATGCTTAAATATTTCCCATAGAAAAGTTAAGATCTGTTATTATAATTCTGGCTTTTAATGAAATAGTAAGCATGAGATGCCTTTGAAAAATGACTAAAAGTAGAAATCCATATAGCCAATATATTTAGGGTAGAATTTACTYTTGTCATATTTAATTCTTTAATGTATGTGAACTTTCATCTCAGTTACTGACTTAAATGGTCTCCAAAGCATATCTAAATGTTGATTTATTTTTTACTTAAAAAGTAATCTTCCTGTCATAAACTGAAGGAGGGAAAAACTTGTACTAATCAAGAAACTGCCTTTTTCAAAATAATTTTCTAAAGTTTCAGGCTTTATTTTTTTTCATTTTTACTTTTAAGTTTTCAATTTCTGAAGAGCAAAACTCTCCTTGTAGCTATTTAAAAGGCTGTCAGAAGTCTTTGTTTCTAGTAAATCTGTGGCTTATTTTTAAATTGAGTGACTGTTTTTCTTTCCAGATTATTATGGCTCTTTGTTAGTTCTGTGCTGTAAATCAACTTAGTAAAAAGGAACTGTCATGATTTGTGAAAGAATATTTCACTTCAAGGGCTGTGCTCCTTGTTGATTATTTGATTATTGGGATTTCCAGGGTTTTTTTTAATAATAAGTATGTAATATTTAGGTGCAATATGTTCATCCTTTTATCTGTTATTCCCCAATATTCAACTTCTGCCTTTCTGCAGACCTCTCGTTACAATATCTAAGCATGTCTCAGACCATGCCAGTCAAATCTTGTAAGGACAGCAGTGCACTTGTCCCTTGGTGTCACAAAAAACTTTACAGGTTTTTCACTGTTATGTATCTYCCATGTCTGTCTAAGTTTGATGTGAAACAAGAACTATTAGCTGCATAGAACAGGAAAATGAAGGTATATGTCAGAATTGTCCCTTCCTTTAGGCTGGTAACATAAGCCTACCATAGGGGCACTGGAGAAAGCTACAGAAAAAGTATGATCAAGACTTTGCAGGTCAGGCTTTCTCTCTTACTTGGTAAGTGCACTCACAACTACTTTGATGGTCAGCATTGCTAACTGAAGGCAACCCAGCAAGGAATGGCGAAGTATTCTTAATTTAGGGGCAAGTTCAGTTATCTCACTTTTTCATACTCCATAGCATACCAGTAGGACATATACTGCATTTTATGTTCATCGCTACATATTGCTTTAGCTCCTTCTATCCACAATTCCAGTCTTGGGGGGGAGGCACCTGCCTGTGGCTGAGGGCYACAACTCTGCCCTGCACTGAGGATGCTGGAGCCGCTGGGATTGGCTGTGCCTGGGCACCCCACATAGGGTCATCCCCTGCAGACCTTCCAGTGCTGCTGCTGGCACCTTGTCAGGTAAACCCAGTACAAATGAGTAATTTTATTTTGAAATCTGAATCCTATTTTATCCTCTGTGAGACAAAGAAAAGGGCAACATCATCTTTCTCCTGGCACTCTGTTAAAAGCCACTGTCCAAGGAGTAAAAGCATTGCTTCTGCATGCTCACGGTCCCAAAGGAAATCCCCATCAGAGGGAGGGCACTAAGAAGGTGTACCCCTGGACGGTGAGAGAGGAAGGCAGTACTGACTGAGCTGTGTTGTTTATAGAGTGCTATGTAACCTATTATTAACCAAACACATTATCATTTGGTTAATAATATGCATATCAGCTATGCTATTTCCAAATGTTCAGTGAGATGGTTCTCCAGATGTCATTACTGTGAAGTACAAAGCCAGACAACAGTAGGGCTATAGATCGCAGTGACAGATGTACATTTAGCTTGGTCTGCTCTTTTTGCATTTGCGGATTTACTAGACAGAAGCCTCAGAAATCTCAGTGTTGCTAAAAATTATCTACTGATTCTCTGTACTAGAAAAATCATTAGCCAATGTTCAAGTATCCCTGATCCTCCTGAATATCAAAATATCTGCTTTGCATTGTTGATTAAATGGGCTTGTCTAGTTTCACTTTTCATCTGCTGGGTCTTAATAAACTCTTTTGTACCAACTCTCTGCGATCAAACTTCTGTTCCCTTGGAGGCTTTTCCCACTTGTAAACGAATTATCTTTTTAGTCTTTCTGACATATTAAATAGATTGAGCTCCTGAAAGACTACAAAGCATGTTCTTCAGCCTTTTAGTTATTATTTTCATTATGATTTTGTTCTAGTTTGCCAGCAGACTTTTTGAAAAAAGTATCCTCTGTCATACTCCAAGATTCCTTTGTAATAACTTCTTGTTTGAGTTTGATATTTCTCGATTTTTAACCTAAAGGCAGATAGTTACACTTGAGATACTTTATAAGAAAGATTTTTTTTATTTTTATTATTTGCAGTGTTACAAAGTTTTTCTCTGTAATATAGTTTTTTTGGAATTTTTTTAATCTGAAGCTGTGAGATGATGCAGTAGGCATAAAAAACCACAGTATAAACATCTCTCAAAAAAACCCAAAACCAAAACAACACCTCCCAAAAGCCTTTCACATTGCCAGACTTGCCTGCAGGTGTCATCTATCATAGACCTCAAAAAGCCTCCCTTGGTGGTGTGTGCTCTCTCAGCTCCCAAGTGCATCTTGAATTGAGGGACCCAGAACTGAACATAGGACTCAAGGTGTGGCCTCACCAGTGCTGAGTACAGGGGGACAATCCCTGCCCTGGTCCTGCTGGCCACACTATTGCTGATACAGGCCAGGATGCCATTGGACTTCTCAGACACCYGGGCACAGCTGGGTCATGTTCAGCTGCTGCTGACTGAGGTCCTTTTCCGCTGGGCCATTTTCCAGCCACTCTATCCCCAGCCTGTAGTACTGTGTGGGGTTGTTGTAGCCAAAGTGTAGGACCTGGTACTTGGTCTTGTTATACCTCATACCACTGGGCTTGGCCCATCAATCCAGCCTGTCCAGATCCCTCTGCAGCGGCTTGCGTTCAAGCAAGAATTGGCAAACTCGCAAAGCTAGTATTGCCGCAGTGTAACACTGCTAGTCTGAATCCTACCAATACAGTACTCTTCAGCTGTAAAATTCTTGTAGACTGGAGAGCAAATAATTGCATAAAGGCTTTTTACAAACCCTTAAGTTGATATCTTGCATCTACTTTCAAACTAAATTGAGCAAATTCTGAATGGAAATGTGTGCTTACTGTTTTTTGATAAATATTTTCTTATGTTGCCCGTCTGTGCCTTAAGTTGGATCCTCTGTCTGTTACTTGCTGAATGGAGAGAATGGAAAAAAGAAAATAACCCTTTTTCAGTGATAAAATCAGTGTAATGACAAAAAATGCTTGCACATGTAAATCTCTGCATTTATGCAAGGGTATAAAATAGTTCTGGGCATAATTACTACTTTACATTAATGGCTGCCAAGTTTCTGTGGACATTTCTGGATTCTGATGTCCAAAATGAGAGCTCATACAATTTCTAGATTTACAATTTATCTCAAATTTATCTGAAAGATGCTGTCATCCTCTACAGTACTCTCCACACTGGGCAGAACACATCACATACAATTTACTTCTTGCAAAGCATGATCACTTTTTAAGAAGAAATGTCCTTTTCAGGGAAAAAAAAAACCCCAAACAAATAAGGAAGAACTAAAACAAAACGAAACAAATCCAAAACCAACCAACAAAAAAAAAAAAACCAAAAACCCAGCAGGTGGAGGAAAAGATAGTCTTGTCATAAACTTTTAAACAAATTGGGCTGAGCACCACTTAAGTGGCAGAAACCATTAAGAAAAAGCATCTGTGCTTTATGTCCTTCCATTCACCGATTTCCGCTATACAAAATAAATTGTGAAAATTTAAAACTGGGTAAATTGGATAATACCCTTGAGTTTTAATAAATTCTTTTGCTTGTTTGGTATTTTGGATTGGATTTGGGGATTTGTTTTGTTGTTGTTTTTTGCAGAGGGTATTGATACCCCATCATCAGTGTTGAAGACTGAGGCGAAGAAAGCATTAAACTGCTTTGCTTTGTCTGTGTCCCTGTTTGTGAGATGAACATCCTTATTTCTGATCTCCCTTTTTCTATAACTTAAAATGCCCTTTTTTCTAGTTCCCAAATATAGCATGCACTGCTATAATGAAAATTCAGAACAGTAATGCATTGTCACGGCTTTTCATGTGAAAGTTTCAGTAACTTAATGACAAATAAATCAGATAAATCTCAAATCTCTTTTTTTGGATAAAATAGTGATAAAGGTGCGTTATCCAGCCAAATTACTACTGGCATTTGGGGGTTTTTGTCCGTTACTTACAGCTAGAAATGGTTTAAAAATGGAGATAGGAAAATTACATGAAACGTGGTAGCTACACTTCAGGGAATTATGCTCTGAACTGCTTCATAGATTTCTCCCCCTGCAAACAATTTGGGAATGTTTGCTTGAGAGACTAAAAACCTGAAAGAGTAAATATCTCAAACACTCAGCAGAAGAGAAAAGGAACGTTACCATGCCAACAAGATAAGGTGCAGTTAGAAAAGAGGGTCTTGCGGAGGCAGGACAGCACTTTTCTGGGACCAGCTTTCTTATTCTGGGCAACTATCTCCAAACCCAAGTTTGAGACAGCATTGCACTTGCGTCTCTGACAGAGGGAGTGRGATTGAAACTACAAGACTCCCCCAACCCCCTTCTGAAAAGTTTGAAAATAACAAATTGTGCATGTGCAAGTACTATAAATAGCACAAGTGAGATGGACTAGGTGTTCACCCACCATCCAAAGGAAATGGACCAGAGATGTCTCTGGAACCCTGCCTGGTGATTCGGATCTTTATCTCTATTTTTCTACCATTCCTCCTTCTTCTCTTCCTCTCCTTAAAAGTTTCAGTTGCTTCTGTGGTGAGCTGTTCAGCCAGTCATAAGGTTAAAAGTWTAAATCACTGCTACCAGGGGCTGTTGAGAAATTGTTGCCATGTCCTGTTCAGAAAAGTTAAAGTCAGAAAAGCTGGAATTGCTCTTCTGCCATTGGCTGCTCAGGAAGTTTAAATCGTTGCTGCTGTGGGACGTTCAAAATACCTTAATGTTTAAGGTTTAAATCATTGCTGCCATAAATAAAACTTTCTAATTGTTCATTGGGCATCATTTTGCCTTAATTTAGCCCAAGGATTTCCCATGTCTTTTTGACAGAACGCATTGCTATAGGCTCTATCTGTAATATTTTCAAAATTATTGCGTTACTTTCACAAGTAAGAATTTAGAGGATTGGACATCAAGTCATGTGCAACCCGTCTTGTATTTGTAATGATCTATGTTCTGTTTACTAGAAGCAGGACTATAAGAGGCTTCTATTTTGCATGCAGTAATAAAGGAACACCAATGTATTTCCTGACAGAAGAGTACTGATCTCAATAAAACCATCACATCCCTCCCCCAAGAAAACCAGGGTAAATCATCCAACACTGTCGTAACCCAAAAGCAATGAGATAGTTAGAGACCATTTTACAAATCATTTATGTTGGGGAATACCTTCTCTGATATGTGACAATGTGTGAGGCACATCTGTGTATTATTTCTATTTAAGACTGTTAATCACAGAAGTGTCAAAATAAATCCTGTATTTTTGGAAGCTTTATTTAAGCTTAATGCGCTTAACACAATTGTCTGCATATGCTCAAGCATATTCTAAGTATTAAGCAAAACAGTAATTTCAAAGAAGTCCCACTGCTATTTGTGGCATATTATCTGTCATGTACTGTCAGTTTTCTATGATGAAAAATGTTGTCCTTTCTCTTGGAAGAAAGTTGGGTACCGCAGGAATAGATGTGAATATGGGGATTTGGGGCTTTTAAAATTTAGAATTTAAACAGCATCACTGAATTTTATGACTTACTGGTGAGCGTGGTGAAAAGCACATTTTTGCATGTAGGTTTCCTAAATTATTTTTATAGCCAAATTTTACTTTAATGCTTGCCAAGCATCCCTGAAAATGTTAATAAAATTTTAGGGCTCTTAAATAACACGTCCTCACTTCTCTTAAAATGTAAATCTTTGGTATGAATCGCAAAATCAGCACTCTTAGAAGATGCTGGAAATGTGCAGCTGCATGCATATTCCTAGACTTCAATAAAGTTTTTAAATAATTTGAAACTATAAAAATATTTTGTGACTCAAAAGTCAGAGTTTGTGTACATACATGAAACACAGCATTAAGCGGGAAGTCTGTAGGTGCATAACCTCTTCTTTTGAAATCATCCAAGCAGTTCTGGAAGCATGTGCATTTTTATCATTGCATTCAAATTCTATTTTATCTATCATTGTAGTAGGCCAATAAATTTCATCTGTATTTAAACACTGAAGATCTGAATATAAATTATGTATAAAGCTTTTCTGGAAAGACAGAATCTCTTAGTCTTTCCTTCAATGAGATGAAGATGATTGAGTGAGTCTATTTCTTAGAAAGCAATAGAAAAACGCAGTTCAGAAAAACACAAACCACTGGGTCCTTCCTCCAAACTTCTAAAGTGTATTTTGAATTATGGACAATTCATAAAGTATTAAGTACTCCAATGCTACAGATGGAAACTGGACAGTTATTTCTGTGGCCAAAGCAAAAAAAAAAAAAGGTGAATGAAAGTATATCTAGGGCATTTAAAATAGAATGGCATTGAAATTGGCACATATTTATTCCATTTCCTTTTTAGCTGAGCTGGGAAATAGCAAAATTAGTGAAATTTCCTTACTCTGTGAGTGGAAAAACATTTGGATTTTCATGGGGAGGACAGATCAATGTTGTACGCATTTGTAATTTCTTTTCATAATTGTTGGAAAAAAAATGAAATCCTGTTGAGTCACTTAATCAGAATAATAGAAATACACATTTGAATTTCCTCTTTAGCCAAATCATGATGAATCCTGCTGCCATTATTTCAAAGTAATCCACCTCACCCTGCAAGTGTTCCATGGAAGACAGTGGAAAAAAGTGTAAAGCAACCTTAAAGCAATGTCAAGCAATACTTCAGATGCTAGGAATGAATTAATTTCTTGAACAGTACAGCATTCAGGTTTTAACTTTTGCTAGAATAAGTTATAACAAAACCTGTTTCTTGGCAGTAAGATTAAAAGGGATCAAAAAAATCCAATGCCTGATTTCTGTAATTTCTGATGCTTCTGGAATTGAATTCAATGATTCTTGTGGGTCCCGTCCAACCCAGCATATTCCATGGTCCTATGATTCTACTGATGCCACTTAATTTTTCCTATGTATTTTTTTCATGCTTTCATGCATTATTTTCATACTTGGTATGTAAACCTTACCGATATTGATAATCTATATTTCATGGCCAAAAACACTTGTTTCTTATTTTAATGCACCATATGATGTCTCCCCACACACACGCATTTTATGAGTTGCAGTAATATGGTAAAAGATGAATTCCTGATTATTACTTACTAGTAGTAGAATATCCTCTTTGAACTTTTGAACTTCTGGAATGGGTGCTGCATTCTATGTTGGGAAGGCAATATGTGATGCCATTTCCTAAGGCAATACAGCATATGCTTCCCCGCAGACTTTTTCTACACACGTAAACAAACTGAATTGAATTTTAGTAAATTTCCTTCCAAACTGACTTTGTTGAATAGGTACAACTCTGGTTATTCTGAATTAGAGTGCATTCATTTATCTTGTTAGAGAATTAAGCTAAATCAATATAATTCACTTATACTGATTTAAGAGAGTTAAATTGACGCAAATCCTTGGTGTGTGGTTTTTTTCAACTCTTGAGAAGAAATGTATGGAAGTTCATGCCATTTTTATGTGTTTATGGGCTTAGAATTAGTATTTTCACACCTTTTGTTGGAAGAAAACCAGCTAAAATGGGGAGTTGTCTTAGAATAAAGTAAGAAAGAAAAAAAAAAAGACAACATGTACTATATTAATGTTAAATATGGGAAACTCAAGCCACTTCCTTAGGACTGGTGTCCAGTATTAGCCCATGGGAATCCTGGCTTACATCGAATTTCTCAGGTAAGCTGTCTCACTATCCCAAGGAATCCAACAACTTACAGAACATCAGAAATCCTAATCTATGCTTATTTTAGATATTGATATAGTTTTAGTTTGTTGATGATAAATTTCAATGTGGATTACAGATTGCAGAGGAATTTACTGAAATTATCTAGCATTTGGGCATAAGATGAAATCATGTGAAGGTATTCCATCCTTCATAATAGTATCAGGGTTAAAATGGTGTGTGAAAATTTAAAACTAATAAACTTAGTCTGTTTAGTAAAACACGAACAATTTTGTCAGTCACAAGACTTGCTCTGAATATCTGCACAGAATACTTCCTCAAAACCTGTATTTCAGATGTAGGACAATTATTTTCATAGCAGGACTGTATAAATATATGTTTTTCTACTAAATTAATTTTAAGAATATTTAAATAAAGCAAATTTTATTAATTTAATAGAAAATTTAAGTGAACTCAGTTTTTTGGCCTCTACTTCATGTTATTTTAAGAAAAAGAGGAAATTCTTTCATGGATTAGGACATAATGGTACCCACTTAACTGTTTTCAGTTTTTTTATTGTACTTTTGATGGTTGCCTTTGAACTATTATTCATGGTTTCCTCCAGCTTCAGCAAACTATTGCAGAACAATACAGGGGAAAAAGTTACATATTCATCTATTGTATCTAAATATCTGTAAATTTTAGTATTTTAAAAGATGAAGAGGTGTTTCATTTTTTGTTTGTACTGATGCCTGCTTCTAAAGTAAATGAAGTACATTGAATTTTTAAGCACATGAGTTAGGAGGGACTCATTTGTCTCTCCCAACTCCTCATTTGGCAAGACCTACACATCACTTAGGGGACAATGAGGCAATGATCTGGTTGATCTCAACAATTTAAAAGAAATCGTTCATATTAGTAATAATACCCAACTTTGTTATGTTGGGTATACTTCTCCTACTTCCAAAAATAATTCAGTGTTAAACAATTCACTTGATATCTCCATTCCTATTAATAGGTGCTAGGGCCTAAAATAAGGTAAAATCATCYTACCTGAACTATGCATTTTTAGTGCATGGTGACAGGCATCACTTAGGGTTTCTTGCAAAGATGAAAAACATTCAGTACATTTGTTTTTTGACAGCAACAAGTACATGTTCTTTAAAAAAAAAAACAACAAACAAAAACACCCCACCTGAAACAGGCAAAGGATCCTGCTGAGGAAATAATACTTGATTTTGTTACAGACGATGGCTGCTTTCTGTTTCTTCATATTTTTTTCTAAATATTACAGGTATAAGTGTTACTGTTCCAGGCGTAATAAAAGAACATTCCTGGAGTTTCTTTGCTCTACTGTGACATTTAGATCATTAAAGCTTCTTTGATGGATGCTTCCTAGTGGGCAAATCTGTTGTACTTGAAAACTCTGATCATAGTGTTGCTACAGTGTATATTATTACCCTTTCTGATGTTTAGAAACTTCAGTTAAGCATGAATTCCAATGATGGTGATTTTTTTTCAAGAACTAATACATTTACTCTCCATTTGATTTCCAGTCTCCCTTTAAGTAACTCACCCCCTCCCCACTCTCAACTTCCCCTTTATCAAGGAAATTACTTCTGGCTTATAAAGAGAAAATAATGTTCTTCCTTGCTGGCTTCTGGGGAGATGTGCATCCAAACCTAATTTTGTGGCATCAGTCTGACAAAATCCATGCTGAAATCAAAGGAGAGGCATAGGACCTATATTTGAACATGCAGAAAGATTCTTTAGAGGCTTAAATCCACTTTAGTTGAGATTTAGTTTCAATAGACTGATCTTCTGCATGAGTGCCATGAACAGTGCAAGCAAGGTGGAATGGCTCTCTGGCTAATTAACTGCAGTTTCCAGAAGAAAAAGCATTCATTTTCTTTCAGCTTGAGCATGGGGCGTTTTGCCAAGACTCGTACATTGTAAATACTTGGCTATCCTGATAGTACAGAATTTCTGATTTGTGCTTGCTGATTGAACAGTGAGCAGACTTGGCTGTGAGCCCTCCATCTTGAAGGGAATGTGAGCTCTTTTCCCATCCTTAAAGGAGTACCTAGACTTTACTACAGGTAAGTGAGTTGTTTTGTTTGGCCACTGCCTTTACACTCTCACTACTGTCTAAAGGACCCCTTGGGTTGMAGATTTGCATTGTTACCTCCCGTGCTTATGCTACTATACATCTGTAGTACGCTCCATGTTCTCAAGGACTGTTCATCCTCTCCACCSCAAGGATATTTAAGATAGCTATTCATTGCTTTTGCTAACATGATTCATGAGAAATAAAATGAAATTTTCTGTGACTTCTCAATGCCAAATAGGAAACTTAGGAACAGTTGATCTCAACGGCAGAGGGAGTAATTAACAGCCCCGCCCCCCAAAAGCTAACAGAACCATATAACTTGATTTAAAAGAAAAGGTTTAAAAGAAAAGAAAGCAAGGCATCCTTCACCCTCCTGGGAGAAAAAAAATAAAAATATTTCAGTCACACTCARTATGTTGAAAATCATACTACTTAAATTAAAACAGATTAAACTTATACATTTATCAGATATTATGCGGGATAATGTAACATGAAGACAGACGGTGGTTATGAGACAGGTACCCGTGATGCTTGTTTTGAGAATCCACTAGACTGCATCTCTTTAATTCTTTCTGTCAAATTCCAATTGCAGAAAAAAGAATTAAAGGAGCCAGAGGAATGGAGGTGTGAGGGGGGATTATCCTCTTTGGTACCAGTATACACAGAGCACAAAGCAAAAAAGCCTTGAACACCTCAGGCCTTTTTCTCTGTCTACCATCACACACCTGGAACATGAAAAGCTTATGTGCTATGACTGTTGTCTCAACCACAAGAATTTGTGGCTTTAGTTTGGTGACTGCTTTCATTTGCAAATTGTAGTAAAATGGACCTTTTTTGGGGAAAAAATGAAGATAAGTGCAAAACTGTCTGAGTTTATCTCTTACTTATCATTCACAATTCACAGTTCTAATGCACTTTAGATTCAGGTCAGAATCTAGGCATTCTGTTATCTTTTCTGAAACTCTGAAACTTTGGTGACAACTGTGAGCCTCGACCTAGTGAGGCTCCAGTCTTGTCTTTATCCTCTTTTCTCTGCCTCTCAGAATAGGCCTGAAGACTCTGTGGCAAGTCCTAAGGTCTGGTTGGCAGTTTCATCACCCACTGAAGGTGAAATATCAAGGGGAAACTCCTCCTATCCCAGAAAGGGATACTTTCTCAGAAGACATAATGCTTTCAGTAGTAGATAGATGGATAGATTTTTTTTTTCTCTTCCAATATGTTTCCTGCCTGTTTAGGGGAAGTAACATACCTTAGGAGGAGAAAATGACACCCAAGTTTGATTCACTTATATTAGTCACTGGTACAGCAAATTAAGGCAGCTACATTCCTACGTGAGGATTACTTCTGGATAGTCTTTCATTAAGAAAAAAAAAATAAAAGGAAAAGCCTTGAATGCAGCTTATCATTTTGGCAGAATGTCCCTGCAATTTATACCTGCAGTACTGCTTCTCCCAGTGTTTTCAGTTCTAACTGAAACATCATATTTCCCCAGAAAACTATTCTAGTAACACTATCCCAAGAAGCAACTCAAAAGAATTCATGAATGCAATGGTGGGGTTTTTAAAATCTGTAAATTAGTATTTGAAAATAATTTTCCTGATCTATACATTGGGTGCATTTTTCACCCTRTATCCAAATAGCATCATGTATTTAACATTATATCTTCCTGTTTTCACCGTCCTTTGGAATCAGGTGCTGATTCATGTCATTATTGCCATGAAGTATTGAATGTCAGTGGCATCAACATGAAAAATGGTAATCTGAGTAATGTAATTTTCTTGACTATAGAGTTCTGTTGAGAATGGACTATACTGAAGCAGTGAATTTGCCATGATATATTCCTGATTGCAAAGTAAAAATCAGCAAAGAAATTTCACTATATCTAAAGAACAGGAATGAAGATTATCAGGACCCTGAAGGCTTAATTCTACAAAACAAGAATGTGAAAAGGACTCTACATCAACTGAGGTCCATGCACAGAACTTGCTTCTTCCCTTGCACTGAATGAAGCAGTAAATTTTGAATTGGGAATAAGAGGTAAGAATAATTAGGCTGTATCTTAGTACTTGTACATGTAGGACTGATTTACATAGATGTGTTCTGTTGTCTTGGTGAACACAGAGAATCACAATTCAAATTAAAAAAAAAAAAATAAAAACAACTGCAAAACTATCAAACAAACCATAACAAAACCCCGTAAATTCAGAGTATGGCTACTGGCAGTTGTTTTGAAGTAGTTTTCTTTCTAGGTTTTCTTTCTAGGTTAATACTTTCCAGCTCAGAAGGACAATCTTATCCTGAGCTGCATCAAAAGAAGCATGACCAAATTAGATGATTCTCTTCCTCTACTCTGCTCTAGTGAGACCCCACCTGGAGTATTGTGTCCRTGTCTGGAGCCCCCAACACAGGAGGGACATGAACCTGTTGGATTGAATCCAGAGCAGGGTCATTAATATGATCAGAGGGCTGGAGCACCTCTCCCATGAAGATAGGCTGAGAGAGCTGGGGTTGCTCAGCCGGGAGAAGAGAAGGCTCTGAGGAAACCTTACAGCAGCTTTCCAGTACATAAAGGGGCCTACAAGAAAGCTGAAGATGGACTTTCTATAAGGACATGTGGTGATAGGACAAGATGGAATGGCTTTAAACTGAGAGTAGGTTTAAATTCCGTATCAGGAAAAAATCTTTGCAGTGAGGGTGGTGAGGCACTGGAACAGGTCGTTAGGGAAGTTGTGGACATGTCATCCCTGGAAGTGTTCAAGACTAGGTTGGATGGAGCCCTGAGCAACCTGACCTACTGAAAGGAGTCCCTGGCCATGGCAGGGGGTTGGAACTAGATGGTCTTTATTGTCCTTTCCATCCCAAACCATTCCATGATTTAATATGCTGGCTACAACCGTTTCTGTGCCCATGTTCTTAATTTAGTTGGAGACGTTTGTCTTAAGCTGGTTGTGCTTTAGGACAGTTAAATAAGTTGCTGGATAAAGAGCTCAGGTAGACTTTTAATGTTTTAACATCTAATTACTGAAGAACCACACCAGTTTGATTCACACCTTAGCAAATCACTTGCTAACCTATAGTGAGTCCCCCTGCTCTTAATGCTGAATTCTCCCATACTCTTTACAAGGCATTTATTTTATAAAGGCATGATGATTTTATCAGGCTGTGCTGCTTAAGTGATGGAGTGATTGATGCCGAGTGTGGTGCCCTCAAGTTAGGAAAGTCCATTTCCTTTTGTGACATGAGAACTTATGCTGGTCATTATGCAAATAAAAGCATAAAAGCTTAAGCTCCCTGCAGCTTTCAGCTCACAGAAGAAGTTTATTAGGGAGTTCATCTGTCTGGCTTTCTTCATCTTCCACAAAGAACTACCAAGTTGTCTTCTGCTGGGTTTATGTTCACAGTCTCCGGGAACACAGCTGCCTGCTGGCACTTACTGTTGCTAGAGCAGCAGGAGTTTGTGAGAAGGAATTCTGACAAGCTTAATTGCTAAAAGTATTGGGGCTGCCTGCTGCTGAAGATGGTCACAATATCCCCAGGCTTTTTTCTTTCACTTCTTTTTTCCTTTCCCTTTCAAAGGAAGAGATTCCCTCTTCTAAGAAACCTGTTGGAACTGTAATTTACAGTTCAGCTGCTCATATATCAGTATCCTCATGTAAATTTAGAATATAATTACCTAAAAGCATTAATAGAAAATTGTCACTTTGGTCTAAAAGCCTGCATGCCAGGTCTCTGACATCCTTGCTTGTAACAACCAAGATTAGTGGAGTGGGAGCTGCTTGTAGGGAAGGGAGACATGCTGACTTTTTTTTAATCTTTCATCACACTATCTGCAGATAGCAGTATGCAAGAAAAATGCCTTTTCAGATAAGCCTAAAACTTATTTAACAGATTAGAATCTTTTCCAAAATAGCATATKTTAAATGCCAAACATGTCTGAATGGTTATAAGCAAAAAGAAATACCAGGCTAATGTGATAAGATAAAATAAACAGAACCATTTTTCAAGTTGTGCTCAGAAGTAGTACAGACTAAAACACTGCAAGTAGATAGTTCAGGCCATTACTTTCTGTACAGGGTTTGTAATATCAATGAAAAATTGTGTTTCCCTTTTCTTCTTGGTATTGTGAGCTAAAATCAGTTTTATCATATTAAGTAGGCTACATGTGATAAGCCAGCCAGAGCAAGAGCTGGAGGCTGGAAGGAGAATGCTCACATGGGTTTTGCTTGAGGCACTGGGACATGGCCTTTATTCTGTAAATAATGACAAAAGATAACTCCACGTAACTAAAATAGCTGCAACAGGAAAGAACACCTTGGCCTTCTCTGGGCACTTTCCCTGCCAAGTCTTCCACTTGGGGAGCTGACGGATGGTGCTATTTATTAAGCTTGTTGGGTCTCTTTGGAAGTTTCTCTTAAACAATGAGGGTCTGTTGCTGGGTTCGCTATGGCTTTCTGGTAGTTTCCTTCATGGTGAAAGTACCCTGGGGCATCGTGCTACACAGCAAATAAGAGGAGTTTTAATTGAGTGGAGTGAGAAGCTATGCAGTGGCAAGCTAGTGAGATGTTGTTGCAATACTAAATCTCAAAAATTGTATTATGATGGTAGTAGMTGCTAAAGCATTGTGGATAGGTTTGTGGGGGGCATGCTTAGCTATTTATTGTTGTGTTTCATTTTGGTTTTGTATCCTTTCCTTCCCAAGCCAGCCCTACAGTACACTACCCGGGAATTTAAAATAAAGGCTCAGCCACTGAGCAGATATTCTGAGTTAATTCCAGCAGGCAGCTAAGAACTACACAGCCACTTTTCTCTCCCTGTCCAGTAGGATGGGGAAGAGAACTGGAAGGGTAAAGTGGATTGATAAACACCTTAAACAGAGAAAAAAAAAAAAAAAAAAGAGATGTGCATGCAAGCAGAGCAAAATAAGGAATTCATCCACTCGTCCACTACCTCCCAACAGCACGCAGGTGTTTGGCCACCTCCAGGCAAGCAGTGCTCCATCATGTACAACAGTGACTTGGAAAAATGACTACCATTACTCCAAACATCCCACCCTTCTTCCTTCGCCCAGCTTTATGTGCTGAGCATGATGCCATACGGAGTCTCCTCCTTTGGTCAGTTGGAGTCAGCTGTCCTGGCTGTGTTCTCTCCTAATTTCTCGTCACCCCAGAGTGCTCACTGGCAGCGGATCTGAAGCATAAAAAACCTCGGCACTGCGTAAGCACTGCTCAGTAATGGCTAAAACATCCCTGTGTTATCAAAACAAATCCAAAGTGTAGCACAATAGCAGGTGCTATAAAGAAAATTAGCTGTATCTCAGCCAAAATCAGTACACCAGACAAGAGAAAACCTGGACATTCTCAGACAAAGATTTAATCCATCCTGTATGACCAGGGAGAAAGATGGACCTGTCCTGTGAAGTGCACAGACACATTGCATAGGGTTCATGTCCTGTAATTCAATAAATGACTAGGCTTGTCAGCACTGGCTGGCCTGTGTCCCACTGTGCCTCTTGAGAAGCTGTTTCAGRCCCTCACACCATAAATGATTGGGAGCTTTCCTCTAGCCACCAGCTTGATTTATTCAGACCTTGTTCTTCTGCCAGCCTCTTTGTTTAGCTGAATTATCTCTTTCTCCCCAGTATTTGCATCCTGATTTATTTGCAGGGAATGCTTCCATTCCATCTTAGCCTTTGGTATGGTTAATCAAGCCAAATTTCTTTAATTCATTTATGTCAATATAAATTCAAGGAAGATTAACATGTGTGACAGAATTACACTCAGCATTCTAAATAGGATTTTTCATCTAGCAATGATGTGGYCTTAACAGGTGTAGGTCTTCTAGAAGAGCTTTGCTAGATAGATACAAAGATTTTTTTTTCTTTTTTCATAACTATATCACAGTTTCCAGGGCTGACATAAGCCAAATAAGCAATTMTCTTGGGCACCAGAATGTTACAGCAATTAAGTAGGCATGGCTTTCTGTTAATTCTGCCACATTTTTTGCTTAAAGTCTGTACAAATCTTGAGCTGAATGACTTTGTGGTCAAGCAAYATACGCAGAGCTTTCTCTTTTTGAGGAGCTTGAATAAAAAAATCYTTGCTACTTCATAATGTTATTTAATTCTGGATGATGTCTTTTCATCCTGGGCTGGCCAGAAAAATGTATTTTGGTCTTTTATATTAAGGTGCTACTCATGTTTGGATCAGAATTGAATACTTTTCTGCCTTTCTGGTGTGACAGTCATTTCAGATAGCATGACCTATAGTCATCCACATCAGCAGACACATTTCATGAGATAAAAAATGTTACCTTACCAAACTTTCTGAGTCTGAGTGTCTTGCAACAAACCTAGGAGAAAATTTTCAGATGTTTTTTCATCAGGTTTTCCAATTTTTGCTGCTTTACTTTGTTTCCCTAAGCTAAGAACGACAATGATTCTTTTACTGTATTGTGAGATTTCTTAATTTTATCATTGTATAAGAAAATACACTTTCTTTGTGTGGACATGCTATTGTTATAAAAATCACCCCACTTAAGTCATAATGTGAAATGTATTAAGTTGACTGGCTCTTGCAACTTAGCAATTTRACAAGGAAGGGTGAAGATATTACTAGAAAGGTCGAAAGGTCGCTTTTCTATAAAGATCACTTTCATGGTATACCAAAATGGAAGAGGTTGGACATCAGTCACACAAAAAAAAAAAAAAAAATTAAATTGGTAATTACTATGGTAGCTTGTCTTCATCATTAACGCACTACACAGAATTATTTCATTTAGGTGTTTGAGTCCTGCATATTTTTTTGACACAAAGATTGATACAGGATGCAAGATGCAGTGAAAAATGCTTTATGCAGTGAAATATATCAAGCAGCTATGAAATGTAAATCCGATTGCTAACAAGCACATTTTTATTAAATGGAAACAAAAAAGCTCAGAAAAGGTAAGTAAACACAGTACTTAATTCTTCATGTATAACTAGGCCAACAATATTTTACTATGTTTTCTTCAGAGGAAGCAGCTKCTAGGCCAGCTTGTTGCTTTTTCTCTCCTGTAATAATTGGCACTCACTGTTCAAGGTTTTTGAAGTCTTGATGGGGGGTAAGGCTGCATTTAAGCTGAGTTGGTGCATTGATCTCACCTGGTTCTGATTTTGTTGTGTCTCATGCTGCCAGCCCCCGTTCTTGCTGTTCTGCWCTACCCATTGCTCTACTTCTCATCCCTTTAGACATGGTTCACACAACTCCCCCGCCTTTCCACTCTCTCTCTGCCTCTGCCTTGTATCACTTCTCTTTCTAGATATGCTTCACAGTGCTTTTCTCCCTATTTTCTCACTTCATTTTAGACACTGTGCCAGCCATTCTASTCAACTTCAGAGCTTTGCTGGTGTGGTGGTTTGACCTCAGCCAGCAAATGAGCACCCACCAGCCACCCCACCACGTGGTAAGGGAGAGTATCTGAAGATCATCAAGAAAACCTTGTGAGTCAATAGACTGTTTAATAAGTGAAGAAGGGAGAGAGGGTGTGGAGGAGAGAAAAAAAAAACAAACAAGAGTGGAAGAAAACCCCAAATCAAACTCCAAGTGATGCTAATGTAATCTCTCATCACCGGCACAAGGATGCCCAGCTATTCTCTGAACAATGGCTCCTTTGGAATAACTCCCTCACAGTTATTGTTGAGCATGATGATACATGGTGTGATGCACGTCTCTGTGGTCAGTTCAGTCACCAGTCCCAACAGTGTCCCGTTCCAGACTCTCACCCTCAGCCTATTTGTGGGTGTGGCGTTGGGGTGCCACAGAATGATAAACAGAAGGCCTGGATGCTGTGCAAGCACTGTTTGGTAACAGCTAAAATACTGTCTTTTTAGCCTAAAGCACAGCACCATATGGCCTAGCTCTCTAGCTCTTACTTTGCAAGTAATTCTTAAAGTCAGAACTTTCTTTTTCTAATGTCTTCCTTTGTTCCTAGCCTTTCTATTTCAACAGTGTAACAAGGATTATTAACAAGGATTGCTGTTACAATTTATTCCAGATATTCGTGTATATTAGAATTGTATATTACTGTAAACTCAGGATTTTTGTRCCCTTCTTCTAACAAAAATGCCTTTCAAACATTACATAACACCTGTAAAGCAATCATGCTTTAGGCTTGCCCATTGATCCTTCCAGCTTAGCTTTCTTTTTCTTGCCTAATTGTCATAAATAGTCCCCTTCACTCCTCAGCATACTCTGTTTCAGGTTTCTTGGAGCTGAGGGAAGGTGTGGTGAAATTTTCTTGTATGTCAGTCCTCAACACTCTTTCCTAAGGATAGGAAACAGTCTTTGTTTAACTAAAGGATTGACTGAACTCTCCTTCAATAAGCATGAGGCTGAAAAAGAATTGCAGATGAAAGATGAAGTCTGCAAGGATTGTCTCAAAGGAAAATAATCTGCAAGGGAATATTTGCCACAAGAACTAACATCCTTCACCATGAGGCAGTTGAATGACACCAGTATTACTGGTGGTGTCCTCTAATGGTAGTGCTCCAGGAGATGTTTTTTTCCTGTGGCTTAGCTTTCTGACAGGCTTTGTAGCAGCTATAGCTCACACAAAGCTTGAAACATTTTGCCACATTTTCAGAAGAAAGGAGGAGAAACAGGGAAGAAGGCAAGGTAGCCGAATGAGGAACAGAAATGTGGTTTTGAGGTAACTCAGATGTAAATAGTTTAGGTATAGTTCTGCTTTCATTTCTTCACTGGTATCCTTTAGGCACATTTATATCTTTTATTTGATGTGGATTTCATAGAAAAATGCTTGTTGCATTTTATATTAGTTATTTTTAAGTTGATTATTTAAGTATCTGGATAAAAACAAGGTATTGCCTGTTTAAAGATATGCAGAATTTCTGTAGGTTCTTCTTGAAGGAATTTCACATGAGCTCCAGGTGCCCACCACAGCTTCTGCCATACAAGCCAGACGGAGGTTCAGGGGCCAGGGGCATCAGGAATGTTGTCCAGTGTCTGCTGGTGACAGTTCAGGGCTTTATGGCATTTGGCAGGGCACAGGGAAATATGTTTAAACCCTATGGATTGTAAAAAGCCCGAAAGAGTCACAGGGCATCATTGGATGTAAGAAATGGCTTTTTCTCTGTATGTCTAGGGGGTTTAAGATACATCTGTCAAGAACAGCAAGGCATAATTTATAGCTGGCAGCACAGTTAAGTACTGTGGAATATGTGTTCCAGGTAAGGATCCACGAGGGATGCATACAGTAGCATGGTGTAAACACTAAGGATTATTTTTCATTTGACTTATTTATACATTATACTTTGAAATAAATTTACTGACTGATAGATTCTTATGCTAGTGACTGCTATAGATTATTGACTTGTTGGTAATGCATTACTACTTACAATGGAAAAGATTGTTCTAGTTTTTTCCTCCTCTAAATGAAATGCTGTGAAGGTTGTATAACTGAAAGGCTAAATTTGGAGCCTTGAATTTACCTCACCTGTGTGTGTATTATGAGCAAATCATATCATCTGAACAAAAAGAAAACACAGACATATTAAAAAAATCATCACATTTTTGAGTGGTCTTGGAATAGTAGTGGATAGACACTAGACAGTAAATGCTGAAATCTGGGGATTAGATTCTTCTTTGTAGAAGGTCAGTCAGAATAAATCTCAAAGTCCTTGTTGGTGTTAGGAACTATAATTCCTGACGTTAATAGGATAGAACTTTGTGTTACATGCTTGGATTATTCTGGACCATGGGGGTTTTCCATTATATGCTAATAAAATTTCTCCCTGTTTTATGCATATCTGCCAGTCTTAAATTTCTAAAATTACAAAGAACTTATTAAAAGAAAATTCCAAACCTTCCTTACAAAAATATTTTTATACCCTTTTATGTAATTAAGTGAAGTAATGCACTGTCTAAACTGTTTTCTGGAGATCCTAAATAATATTCTACTACAGCCCACTCCCTTTCTAGTTTTGTATTTTGGCAGCTCAGAGTCCTGGACTACCTGTACAAGATTTCTTCTGTGTAATTAAGAGTATGTAACATGGTAAAAATATCCTGAAAGCATATTCACTTTTAAGAAGTTATTGTATCTCCTCTGCAACTATAGAATTCTTGGCATAGTATTCCACCTACACGTGGCACTAATAAATATATACTAAGGAAGGAACAAATGAACTGTGATTTTTGAGTCCTAGGTAAGAGAAAAATCCAGCTGCTTTCCAGTAATGTTCATCTTGTTTAATTGGAAATAGAGTCTTTATATATTAGTTATTTTCAATTTTAAAATAAGAAAAAAACCCTCACACAACCTTTTTGTTTTRTGGAAAGATGTAATATGCGTACCTTAGAATGCATTAGGTAAGCCACTTCCTCAAAAGCTAGCGCAGCAGATGACTAAGGAAGGTTACTCTAATCCTGTAGTATTCTGCAGGGCAATTAGGTGCAAATGCAGTTGTTCCATGACCAGATTTATCAGCCTCTTCATGCTCAGTCTGGTGAAATGGCAAGTGTGATTCAGAAGGCCTTGTATGACAGAGTATCTCCCTCTAGTGAGGGTGAGGACGAGTCCATAATCAGAGAAATCCACGTAGAAATCACTGATTTCTGGTGTTTGAACATCATGTGGACTCTATGCAGAACAAATAGAATGTTTTAAAAGCAAAGGTTAAGAAGTTTTCAGTTTGGTGCATAGTAGTATGTGTAAGCCTTTGTAAATATAGAATACTTAAAAGGCTACACAAACAAGCTATTTGCTTGAGATCCAAATTTGGGGAATAGTATATTTTGGGAAACTAGGAAAAATCAAGTTCCATTACTACCAAAAATATTTATTATCTCTGCTGAAAATATAGCCCATATTTTGAAAGGAGAATCTTTTTCTGGTACCTTAAATCAACTAGCTATACTTCTTCCATTCTGACAGAAGAGAAATCAACTTTTCATCAAGTACTTTTGCCATGTACCAGAAAAAAGCACACGTATATTGCTTTTGCACTTTCTTGATTAGTGTATTAGATGTGGTCCTTGTAACAGACTTTCTCTTTTTCCCCTATAACTGGTGCCCAGAGTGGGATTCAGAATGGTATTTTAGCACATGAGGCCCATAATAATCTGCTCTATGCCAGTCTTCTGACCCTTCTGTGCCCGTGAAAGCACTACTGTGGGAATGGCCCCTAGCTGACAATATGTAGCAAATGTCAGGTTTAGAAATTGAGGTGTCTGAGACAAGACTGATATACTTGGAGAACTTTACCTTTATAGGAGTATATGATTCCAGCTGGACACCTCAACTGAATGTGCTGCACACTGCAGTGGGCTTGTCCTTAGCTGTGCACACCTGAGAAAGGCTTATCACCCACAGGGTCAGTCAGCAAGTTCACTGGGATCCTCAAAACTCTCTGCATTTTTTCAAATTAAGCTCTTCATTATCCGTCTGATGGTATCTGGTACAGGACATAACATTTAGCCTTCACATTGTGGGGGGCAGGCTAAAGCAATATAAACACAAGTGAGGGACAGCTGAAAATGGAAGCAAGCACATGCTTCAGTGAGGTTTAAGAAACGTGCTGACTTCTACAGGATATCTGAAATCATGCCGCACCTTAGCTTAAAAGTTTAGAACACCTTAAGCCACTGTGATGTTTCTGTTAGTAACAGCTCTGCTAAACAATGGAAGTTGCTTAAAAAWACCAACAAAAATTAATGACAGGAAGGTCTTTCAGGTGGTTATTGTAAAACTGTTTTCCACATTCATTTTGGATGGTAGGTGGAATTTTTGTTACATTAAAAAGAGCCTATATCAAAGCATTTAGCTCCAGCTTTGCTTGGGAATAACTGCTTTGGATACAGCAGTGTGTATTTCAATTGAATTTCATTCCGCACCAGTGTGTAAAGTGTTTGTCCCTTACATTGATTGGTAACTTGCAAAAATGATCATAAATTATGATGAGAGGAACTGAAATGCCATTCATACTATTTAGAAAATACTGCTGCTAACCTGAGAGCCATTCCGTAATGTCCCTTCTTTATTAGTCCATCCTWAAGGGCACATTTGTGTACTAATGTAAAAATGTGATTCATTACAACAAACCTGAACTTGTGTGCATTTGTCACATCTCTGCATCTCCAGGACTATTCCAATATCTCTTCTAGTGAGACATGTCCTCATTGTGGACAAATTTGGTAGTTAATTTATAATCATGCACCATGGTAAACCACACAGAGCTGCAAAAATTTGCATAAGCCAAAAATCAAGAGATTTCTAAGGCTTTTGCTCTCTAAAATAAATGGTCACTCAAATCCTGACATCCTTTATCCTTTTTGAGTAACTTGCCTCATTGCAGCAGGCTAGAGAAGTAAATCTATTGTCTTTTATATTCTTCTGAAGAATGAAGATAACACAACAAATAGTCTTGCTCAAAATGTCCTCTTTTTGTGATTGAGCTAGATGACTGCTCTCATTTTTACTTCCCAGATTTGACACAAGAAAAACTCTGCACAGTCCAGGTAARGTTTCTTTGAGTTCTATACCTTTTCCCAAACATCTGGCTCAGGTCAAATGCCTGGGGAAAACTGTACACATGAGGCAAGCACAGAATGACATTTCCGCTGAAAATGAAGTCAGCAAAAGGCAGTGTATGTGGTATCAGCATTGTCTGAAAAGGTATTTTCTCAATGAAGGAAGTGTCTCTGAAATATCACATGATATACATGGTGCAGTTTCCTCCTTTTCGGAATGATAAATTTAGGATAATATCTATGGGGAAAAAATCAGCCTTCTAACTACAGGTTCTGTAGCAGTTGAAGAGGCATTGGAAATTCTCAGTACCATAATTGCTTTTAATTATTTTTGTGCAACCTTGGAGGCTGTATGGCTTTTTTGGTTGTTATGATTGTTTTATATCTTTAGAGTATATCTTTTAGTATTTGTGCTACTCCCCTCTGAAACAGTGTTCTTTAAGAGTCCTTTTTTGGTCACCAATCCACTACTTTCTGCTTTGTTACAGTCATGATTTTCTCCTTCTGTGCCATATCTCATGTCTTACCATAAGTCAGTCCGTGCAGTGAAATATATTAACAGGTTTTTGTCACTAAAATATTCATAGTTCGTATTAATCTTCTTTTCTAAATCCCTCTCATTTTTCTTCTTTTTTTCTTTTCTTTTTTTCTTCTTTTTGTCCTGTTCTATGCATATTCTTACTCATCTTTGCCTTATTTGGATTTTAAAATCTTCCAGGAAAGGACTTTGTCCTTCTGCAATCTCATTCAAGGATCATGAAAAGTTAATAGATTRTATGAATGTTTAATAATAATAATAATAATAGTATTCATGCACATGTGTTTTTTTATACTAATGAAAATTTTGTAGCTGCGTGAATATTCTATGATATTGCCGCTTTAAATGTTGACACTCAGGATCAAACTTTCTGAAATAATATACTTTTCCCCACTTATCTGTATGGCCAATATGTTGTCTAAATATATGCCTGGCATTGATTATACTCTGCAGGCAGACTCCTAAATCTGTATTGTAGCTACCTACATAAATCTTGCTGATACTGCTGTCAGTAGAARGGCTTATATGTGTGTTACAGGAGTCTGCAAATCAGGCACATAAATACCTGTCTACCCAGGAGTTTTCTTGCAAAATTAGAGATACAGAAATGGAAGTTTGGATTAATCTGGCATACTGCAGTAGAGTTGTAAACAAGGAAGACATACAGCTGCTCTATGAAGCAGGCAAAATTTTTGTTCCTCTCAGTCTGCGTGTTGTGTACAAGCAGTGACAGAATAACCAGATTTGTTGATTAGCTTAACCTGTTAAGCAATTTAACATTTGCTGGCAAGTTTATTTCATTCAACTGACAAAGAATTTTGCAACCGACTATTACCTAGTTTGGGAAATTTGGGAAGCAACCCCTGTCACTTCACCTTCCCGTCAGTTAGGTATCCAAAACACAAGGACTTCCAGCTCCCCAGTTTCCTTTCAGTCCAGGTAATAAGACTGAGGGGGACAGACTATTACTAACTCCTTGCTTTTAAAGATTCGATGTTGCTATCTTCTAAAYGTCCAGCTGTGTGAAAACCCCGGTTCTGGTATCATTGGCTTCCAAACAGCTCATGGGTAGTTGGATTTGTTGCCATGTGAGCAAGCTGAAAAAAGTACCTTCCTGTTTAGATTAGTTGTTAGAAAAATTTGTATCATTTTTTACACCTCTTTTCATGGGGAGCAAGGTTGAAGTAGATGGAAGCACATATAGGAAGCAGTACCAGAAAGTTAGAATGCAGCAGAGACTGTAAACTGAGGAGAACATGCTGTGCAGACTTGTAAAGATTATTTAAGGAAGACATTTTAGCAGTCTCTCAGAAAGTCATAGTCCACACTTGCAGGTGCACTGGCAGTCAGATTTTATGTTTGTCTGCTGTGAACAACACTATCATTACCAGTTTCTAGTACATARCTCATCCTTTTCAGTTTTGTTACTTCTTTGGTAATAAGTATAATATATTAGTATTTCTGACTTCCTAGCTCTATCAAGAATCTGTTGTGTTTTGGCTTTTTTGGGAGGGTTGGTGTTACCTATGTTACCACTCAAATGTGTTTTTCTTTACATGGATATCACTAATTTTCATTTGAGGAGATCAGATGATTCATTATCTGACTCTTATTCTTATTGCAAGAACCCCTCCTTGTTAAGCAGAACAGTATTCAACAGCCTTGCATTTCTTTTGACAGGTTTCTATAAGGTTTTATTTATAGCTMTTTTAAATGTACATTTTGTGGGTGTTTAAACAGGTTTTAACAATAGGTTATGTAAATAACACAAGGGGTATGTACATGTTTGATAAGYGCACGAGATTGCACACACACACATATACATTTTTCATGGACTTACTGTTGTCCAGCTGCAATTCCCATGGACACTGTTAGAGTTTACTGTTAGTTTGAGGCATTTCTTTAAAGAAATCCATTTTATGAGATTGTCATCAAGATGGAGATAACATTTTTCTCATTCTTGCTTCAATTGTCTAAAYCGAACAACAGCATTTACAGTAAAGAAACAGGTTCAGTGTTATGTTTCAACACTGATAATGGATCTTCTTTATTTGCTTCGTCCTGCTCTCTTGACCATTTGAAGACAGGGCTTTGATTACGTCTAAAATCATAAGTGTTAGCTGCCTTTCTTTTCACATTTGTTCATGTTAGTCACCACTGCTTGTAATTTAGATTTCTTTGTTAATTCTCAGTACTCTTTCCATACCTCTTCATTTACCACTCCTCTAGCACTGTCTGTGTAAATTACCATGCCATTCCATTCTACTGTTCCCTGTCTGAGAATGAAATCSTGACCCCCAGAGAAATCAGTGGCAAAGTACATCAGCTTCGCTTAGCACACGGTTACGTCCTACCAGTTCTGTATCCTGCCGTCCCTTGATTTGACACACAATGTCCTATGTCAGGAATTTAGAGCAGAACATTTATTGTCTAACGTTTGCTCTCTGATTCTATAAAAACTTTCATATAAGTTGGATCGAATTTTATTGTATAACTGAAGACAAGTCAAATTACAGTCCTTTCCAGGAAGAGAAGCCAGCACAGATGACTTGTTTTTATGTTAACTAGGGCTTGAATGACACTGGGTAACATCCACACAAACCCTGCAGAGCTCAGCTACCAAAGTTCACTTGTTAATTGTTTTTGTCTTGCTATGATGTCAGGCTGAATTGTAGGTATACACCTTTTCCATTCTTGTGCTTGGTGTTTCAGACAGCTACTGAGAAAGATAAAACTAGTATATGAGCATAGCTTGAAAAAAGTGTTATCACATTTTATCAATAAAAAGTACAGCGGCCTGTTTTATGTGCTGTGCAAGCTCCAGAGAGGTGTGCCATATTGCTAAGTGGTCACAGGTTTTTGAGTAGATATTTTCCTAGTAAGATAAAAATAGGACACTGAGTATCTTTAGAGAAGGATCAAAATATTCTTGACTACTAATTGACATTCTCAGTTTGGTATGACTTTTTTAGTATAAATAAGCTACTTATGTCAATGAGACAGCTTTGAAATAAAATGCTACTCAGCATAATGAGGAATAGAGATGACAGTGTCAGATTCTGGCCCATAATTACTGTTTAAAATGCAGAAAAGCAAGCCTTTCATTTGCAGTTTTGAAAAGAGTATGATTTTTCAATATTCTGTAGTATTTTGTTGTTATATTTTCTGATACATGTCATGATGTATCACTTTGGAGTTATGTCTCCCTACGTTTCTTATATGATTCTAGCCAAATATTTTTTTTTAATATTGTTTTCTTCTAGCTTCCTCATTTGCTATTAAAATTAAAAACCCCAAAAAATTCTATCAGCCCTTCTGTGCATAATAATGACATCAGAACTTTGGTTCTTTACTACTGTTGTCACTTACTAGCCCTTCTTTTCAGCATTGAAACAAGTAAGTTATACCAGTAGACTCAATTAGATGCTCTTTGCTGTTAATAGAACAATTAAAAGTGTAAGGAGGTACGAAAAGGAAGTAAAAGCATCTTACTTTCATGAATTGTAACTACAGTTCTGAGAGTTATTTTGTATATGGGTGGATTCTCATTCCTCATTTTGCAGTCTGAAGAGAGAGAGAATATATGTATTTCTTGTGTACGTGAGCAYAGGTGTGTGTGTTTTATGTCTGTATCTGCCTGTTGATCTGACTCTTTTCTTCTTGCTTTCTGCAGCCCAGGGTACCTGCACTAACCACCTGCACTTGTAATGATATTCTGTTGAAGATTTAATTACCTGTATGTAGATGCTGTTTCTGTAGACTGTTTCAGGCTATAATTACCTGAAACTTAAATCACACTGGTCTGCCTGTGTGTGTGGTGTGTGTGCACACACTTCTTGGAGAGATTCAACATAGAGTAAAATGATTAGCAGCTAGGTCTGATCTTTACCTACCTCAGTAGCTATTAAAAATAAATATGGCAGAAATGTAAGATTAATTACAATTTACATTGCTAATATCTGCTTTATATATTTTGTATCTGTTATCTGCAGCCATGAGAAACATTGGRTTTTGTAAATTCTAACTGAATTATTGTCTAAAATTTTTCCGCAGAAGATGGTCATGATAGAATTGCTTTAAAATGGATAATCAAATTATGTAACCATCGTAATACCCTATTTATTTCATAGTCCAAACATTGTGTCAGAAGCATGCCACTTTTTTTTTGGTGGGGGGGAGGAAGAATTAAGCGTCTGATGGTTTTGCAGTGAGAAAGTTGTCTCTCTGTGTTTATGAAGTCAAGCAGTCATTGAAATTGGAAGGAACATCTAGAGCTCACCTAGTTGCTGCAGTTACTTAAGACTATTTCTTGTAAGGTTTTGCATATCTTAAAAGGAAAAAAGATTGCGTATCTGCCTTCTTGTGTTTGACCACTTCAGAGTTGAAAAAAAAAAAAAAAAAAGGTTTATTTGATGTTTTTTCCAACAGTTGACTGGAATTTCCCGTATTTAATTTATATGGTTAAGCATGATTTTCCCTTTGTAAACCCACTTTCCTGTACTTGGTACTGAAAGCCATTTCCAGACAAGCTGCCTGCTCCACCACCTTTACAGGGATGGAGGTGAGGCTCACTGGCCAGTGATTCCCTGGATATTTTTTTTTTTTTTACCTTTGTGCTGATGGCTGTGACATTTGCTGTCTCCCTGTCCCTGGCTATCTCCCCTGGCTGTCACGGCATTTGCAACACGAGTGGCCTCACAGTGACATCAGCCAACCCTCTCAGCACTAGGGGGTGCATCCCATCATGTCCCACAGCCCTTTCCATGTCTAGTTTGTTTAAATGTACCTTAATCGGTATCCCTGAGGGCAAATCTTCCTTGCTCCAGACTTTCCCATAGGTCCCAGGGGTCATCACCTAAGCAGTTGTTACAGGTGTTGCTGTGGTCTAATTTCCATGAAGGTGAGATGGTTTCAGACCATTCCTGGATGGAAGGTTTCCCTAGATAGTGGGTGATATAATATTGCCCYATTTCCTGATGGTGTTAATTGAATACAACTGTGCAAATATGTCCCTTAAAACCTCATACAGATTGATAATGATAATTGCAACATTTCTTTCTAATTGGAACTATGGCTAACCCCCCAGAATGAGCATTTGGAAATACTAAAGAAGTGATAAAATGTTGCATATCACACTTCCAGGACAGATTTATCTGATTCCTGCTTACATCTAAGATGAAATGGAAAAAAAAAAAAAATTGCAAATGCTTTTGTGTATCCATTTGTTATTACATGTTGGTAAAACAAATTTAGTGTCATGGAGACATTCATTTTTTGCTAAGCCTCAGCACAGGGCTGATTTAAAGTAATCTGATAAAAATAATAAAGGAAGAGGACACTAGGTAATACACKCAGCAGGAATACCTGTGTATTCTCAGTAGTTCTCAGACCCTTCAGTGTGAGGTGGCTAGCTTGATACTCCAGGTGTTGTGATTTATGTTTGTCATGCTRTGCATCTTTGGGAATTGAAATATTCGTCCATGTCATTGAATCAACAGAGATGGATTTTTCTCATTAACTGAATCCCAACAAGATAATCATTGTAGACTTGAAATGGATCTGTATATTTGATGTTTATTATTCATTCCACCTAGGAAAAGCCTTTAGCTAATCATATTTTAATGACCTAAGAGACTTCAAGGGAATTATAATTAATATTTAGAAAGTAGTCTGCATTTTCTTCTRGAATGTGCAGTTTAATTAAAGGGAGAAAGCTGAAAAACAAAACAGTATGTAGAAAGGTTATTTTCAATTGAAATCTCTAAGYGGAAAGAATTATCTCAGTAAAAAGAAAGTTGTTTCTGAAAGTTGAATAAAGACTGACTTATTAAAACCTTTTAGCTTGAAAATAATTTTTTGGTTTTATATATTCTTTTTCCACAGTCTCAATGTTTTTAAGTTAAAGGATTAGAAAAATTCACATTATTTTCATTTGGTTTGTAAGGAAATAATTTATGGTTATACAGATTTTAATAAAGAACTCTTTTTTTCACMTGAGTTTTTAATGGTGTTGTGTATTCTTCTTATATGGTTTATACCCTAAATATATATTTATAGAATAGCTGTTTCTTCCTTCTTGTATTACTGTAGGTTTGTATTCCTACAGTGGAGCACATCTTTCCTTTACCATACAATGCAATAGAGAGACCCAACCTCTGTACTCTTGGAACTGTGAACTGTGTCTGTAATTTGAAGTTCCCAGCTGCATTCTGCTGGGCCTTAGTTGATTAACCGTGAGTGGAAGGTATAACTAGTCCAGGACTGATCCCACGCCAATGAAGCTGCACCGCTATAGGAATCAGAAGTAGTATTTTCCCAGTTCRCTGGACTATGCAGACTTCACCAGCTTGAATTGATATTAGCATTGGATTTAATCTGTGTTCTGCTGTGCAATGCAAAAATTAATGAGAGGGGACTTAATGTTGACTACAGTGAATAGTCAGCTCAGTGAAGTTAGAATGATGATCGGACTTTAGATGATGTACATATAAAARATGACAACAGTTAGCTACCTGATATGTATTTATGTAATTTTATATTTGTCATGGTATAGAAGGACTCAGAGAAATTCCACACAATAACAGGTTTCATTTCTGACCATGAAATTATTTTCACTTAATGTTGAAATTGCTGGAGGGAATATATGTTMGTTAATTCTAGGCTACTGAGGGGTCTTATTCTAGATTTGAGAAAAAAAGAGAAAAACATGCAGCTGGTAGAATATAGATTTACCCATAAAAACTCTAGATAGTTTTCATAATACAGTTTGCATTCAGAGGAATGATTCCAAATGTACCAGCCATTGCAGGTTCCTGATAATCTATTAAAGGCATTAAAACTAGATCTTTTAACAACCGTGTAGCTAAAATGTCCAACCATGTTTGGAGCTGTGTAATGCAATTCTTACTGGAAATTTTTGGCTGAGAAATAGTGGACGAAAAGATCTCAAGGACGTGTACCATTGTTCAGTATAATTCACTGTTGCTTAATGTTCTATACTACTGCTGCATTGTTTATAGGCTGAGATGCATTAAAAACTCCAATGGCTGATAGAAATATTATACTTTTTTTAAAAAAATAGTGTACAATAACCTCTGCCAAGAATTTTTCCTTTTTTTTTTTTTCTTTCCTTACTGAGACCATCAGTACTTGGCTTTCATCTGAAGAATAATCTTATGCCATAACCAGTAAGATACTGGCAGTCTTTGTTTCCAGCATTTCTAATTTAACCTAAAGAATTTTTAAGCTGTAATAGAAAGAGATTCCAAGGTGACAAACCGTGAGTGTATTTGGTGCCATAGTCATCACTTTAACTTATATATTGCCTATGTGTCCTGGGAACACTTATAGTCATCAAAGAGAGAAAAAAAAGTTGCTAAATGACTGAAATTTTGAATTAATCTGGTCTCTGGTATTGGAAATGAAGATATTTTTTCCTAACATACTGCTCTCCTGGTTTTGTTTTTGTTTTTATTTTGTTTTGTCATTGTTTTGTTTTATTTTGTTTTGGTTTTTTTTAACCTTGTCTAGAAATGTTGCTGTTTGTGATATAAATGATTAAAAACATGCTTAGTCAAAGGAAAGAGTCAGCTTCTTTATAAAATGCTGACATCCACCATTTTTTCCCCTAGAATATTTACTGTTATAATTTCATGTCAAATATGGGGCTTACATATGGGTTTTTGGAGTTGCATAGGTCTTGCTCATAGTGCAGTGATAGTCATTGATTTAATATTATACAGTTGATAAAAATATCTTCTATATAGGAGTTTCAGAAAGGAACCACACCTTTAAAACCTTCAATGATGTAAATTCTTGTGGTAGCATGATTTCCTGAACTGATATATGATGTCTACTTTTACTCAGTTATCAAGAACTGGTTTGGGAATCTCAGCCCAGATCTGTATAGGTATCTATATCGATGTTGCTGTATGTGAAATCTGCAAAGATCTGCTGTAGCAATTTGCCATGATAGAAATTTTGGTGTTTGCCATTTTTTTCTTTGGTTTTCTATCTGAGTATATTTGTTTGACAAATCCTAATATTTACCATTTCTTAATTGATTGAAGGTAATGTGTCTGTTCCATAATGTGTTAGATATTTTCTGGTTTTACCTTGCTAGTACCTTTACCTTTGCCAAGTAAACAGAGCTAGGAGAAAGTTCTGATTATTAATTCCTTATAATAAATAAAATTTGAATACCTCAAGTAATATATATTTCTAGAAGATTCAATGTCATTTTCTCTTGGGATTTTTGCTTTAAGACACACTTTTTCCTCATGTCACCTTCAGGAGTGTTCCAGTGGGTGATTTTCTGAGTGATGTAGAAGATTTAAAAACTTCATTAGACAGAGCATATTTGAAACAGAATAAAAAATGTTTATTGAGCGTACCAGAAGCACTTTCATACATTCATAGCTGGAGATGCTTAAGAGAACATTTCAATCTTTCAGGCATCTCTGCCAGCTCTTCCTGACTTTTCAATATGTGTATATTCAAATGCATTTAATACTTTTTGTAACTTTCTTTACATTCTTTCCACTAATTTTTCAAGGTGTATAGATAACTTAGCAGAATTTATAAAATAGATGGGGTTTTTTGTTGTGAGATGAGTTTGGTACCCTATCCCGTATCCGTTTTAAGCTTCCCTGCAAATGAAGAGAGGGGAAAGGAAAGGTGGAACAAAATCGTGAAAGGAAGATTAGACCTCAGAACCCTGAGGTGATTGCTTCATTTCTCTGTATGTGTGTGTAATTCTTGATGCCTTACTTCAGAGAGAATGTAAAACCTAAAAGCCTAAAATCTTCTCTGAGCAAATAGCTTTCACTTCATACATTTTCAGATAGTAACTTGGGGATATTTTGAAATAATCAGAAATTGACCAATCCTGGGATACCACTCCAGGAATTGTCTCTCTTTCAGATTTGCAAAGACACTATACCACTGCTAAAAACATCCCCTGTGTCTTCATTGACATTATTGAAAATCTGGGCGTTTTTTTTACTATCCCGGAAGGTAATTAAATTACTATTAGACATATTTAGTGACTTCCGGTTGACAGAATGGTTAAAGTATTTTACTGATGTAGTTATCTAGCTGTTTTATAGACACTTTAAATTGTTCTCAGAGATTATCTACTTGAGCTTGCAGTTGATCACTCAGATCAGGGAGATACAGAATACACTTCTTTATCTTTCAGTTCGTTTGTGCTCACTAAAGCATTATGCACGGCATGAGTGTTCTTACAGCTACACATTCTCTGTATTTCATTTCCTACCAATATATTACAGAGTCTCAACCTCTCATGCTTTTCAAATGAGTGATACTAACTTCAGCTAGTTTTCAGTGTAGCATACTCTGGCTCAAGTGAATAGYTGCAAATAATTCAGAAGAGGTTTAGAGTATGGTTTAGTTTACAGAGAGTTGTGGTAGGCCCAGTTTTCCTTCACAGGACTTAAAAGAACTGAAGGAGTTGTGTTACTTCATACTGCAGAAATCATGTCTAGGAAAGTAGACACATAACTAAGTTACATGTTTTGAATTATCCTTTTTTTTTTTTTTTCTGAATCTGTGCAGTTTTCTTACAACTTCCCTGGTGTTTTTCATGCCAAAACCCATTTTTCTTGTTTTACTGGATGTTCTTATTAAAAAAAAAAAAAAAAGAACTATTTTTTTCCCAATATGACTTAAAAAAAAAGGCACTATATAAATTACAGTAAGTCATATTCACACACAACATAGAGGACTCAGGACTCTGAAGGATGAAGTGAACAATCTTAGAATTAATTGCTGTGGTATCTATTATTTCCTTTCCCACCTTTTAACTTCTTTCTTTCCAAACACTTTTCACGCTCAGTAAGAATCAGATTGTGTCTCCTGAATGCCCTGAATGTCACAATTAGAGGGGGCTAGAGGATCTTTAAGGTCCCTTTCAATCCTTAACATTCTATTTTTCCATTATTATTTTCAGATTTTCATGTTTACTAGCAGAAGCTCAGAAATATTTAAAATGAATATTTTAATTTTATGAACTATTCTATGTGTTTATTATTTTCCAGTATTAAAAGATACATCATTTCAATATAATGATATGCTGACATATTAGTCTTTTAAAATTTTTTGAAGTGTATCCCTTGACATGAGAAGTCCAATTTCCTACCAGCATAAAAGACCTGGTAGAAAATAACTTTATTTCACATAGGATGGGTAAGGTTGTAAGGGACCACAGTGGGTCATCTGGCCCAACCTCCCTGGCCAAGCAGGACCATCCTAGAGCACATGGCACAGAGTTGCATCTAGAGTGTCCTTGAATACCTCTGATGAGGGAGACTCCACAACCTCTCTGGGCACAGACAGCCACACAGTTAAGAAATTTTTCTTCATAGGTGGAACTTCCTGTGCATCAGTTTCTGCCTGTTTCCTTCCCATTGCTCAGCATCACTGAGAAGAGCCTGACTTCATCTTCTTGACACCCTCCCTTCAGACACTTATTTACACTGATAAGACCTCCTCTCTGTCATCACTTCACAAGACTGAACAGGCTCATTTTTGCTGCCCTCCTCTGGACCTGCTCCAGGAGTCCCATGTCTCTCTTGCACTGAGGAGCCCAGAACTGGACACAGCACTCCAGGAGTTGCCTCACCAGGGCTGAGTAAAGGGACAAGATCACCTCCCTCAACCTGCTGGCAATGCTATTTCTAATGTAGCCCAGGATAACATTGGCCTTCTTGGCCATAAGGACTTTTGGATCATGGACAGTTTGTTGTCCACCAGGACCCCTAGGTCCTTCTCCACAGAGCTTCTTTCTACCAGGTGAGCCCCCAGCCTGTCCTGGTGCATGGGGCTATTCTTCCTCAGGGGCAGGACCCTTCACCTGCCTTTGTTGAATTTCAGAAGGTTCCTCTCTGCCCATCTCTCCAACCTGTCAAGGTCCTTCTGAAAGGATGCACAGCACTCTGGGAGGAGCCACTCTTCCCAGCTTTCTTTCCCTTTTGTTTTGTGTAGTATTTAGACTGTGAATTATTTATATATTGTCTTGTTGCTCATTATTATTTTCATTTATATATTTGAGCTTATTTTCCATCACTGTGATTTGTGAACTGAGAAAAAAGCGTGATCCTCATGGTTTGATTCTCAACAGTATGCAGGTCCACTGTCCTTATAAAAACTCTTTATCTTGCAAGTATCTTTATGCATAAGCCTCTTGATAGAAATAAAAATGCTATCTCACAGAAGTTATTTAAAAGCAACTTCCTGGTAATCATTCATACTCCCATTTCATGAGGTGAAGTAAACCTGGAGATGCACAAATCTTTGTAAACAGCATAGATGCATGCACTTTAATTTAAACCAAGCAAATGAACAAACAAATAAACAAAAATTCAACACTTTCAAAATCCTTTCCAGCTGTCATATCTGACAGGGTACAAATGAGTATTGGAAAAATGTTTATTCATTTGCTTTSCCCAGATGACAATTCTTTTCCTGAAAGGAAAGAATCGAGAAACTGTATGTTGAAGGCTCACTAATATTTTTGTAGCTGCAGAGAGACAAGTACTGTGGAGCTATTTGAGCAGCCTTTCTTTCCATTTAAGGTTTTACCTGACCACTGATCTGGAGATACGTCTGAATGCAGTAATGGTCTATTACACTTTTACATGCTACATTAAGGTGTATGCTATGAAAGTGCTGCACTGAACCATCAAACGACAATATTTGAGAGAGCACCTCCCTATTATATAATGCTATGAAAGGCTGGCCTCTGCAATTATATAGAGRATATGACCTTGTGGAGGAGAGCATTTTTTATTTGCATGTGTACAGAAATCCAGCATAAGGGAATAGATTTCAGCATTCATTGCTATTGCCTAGTGAAAAGCGGCCCTAAACTGCTGCTGTGTGTCAGGAAGCACAAGGTTAATTTTTTATCCACTTCCAGAAAGATGAAAAGTGAGCTATAACAAGGCATATATTGTTATTTTATTGCTACAATACAAGCTTTATTTCAAAACATTTTTTCCTATTTACTTATATGGCAAATTAAAAGTGTGATTCTTAAAACACTAATACAGAACAGGTGAAGATAAAAAAGGAATTACTTGGTGAGAAAAAAAAGAAGCACCAAATCTTGAAAGACATTAAACACATAATTGGGGTGTAGAAAAATTGGRTGAGAGTTTGTAGTTTCCTGACAAAAATAGTTAGAAGAGACTTCATGAGTTCTCAGGAATTAATACCTAACAGTAACCCTGTTGTTCAAAATCAACAAAAAATAAACAGTTGTGAAAGTCCTTAGATTATATTGGTAATTAATTAAAACACAGAGTTGCACAGTTTCTTTTGACTTTGAGCTATTGTCACAAAAGGTGTGAAAAATAATGCTCAGTGCTGGAAAGAACCAATAATAATGGATTCATGAATCTCCATAAGCTCAGAAGTATCTAATAAGCCAACAAGCACCTAAGTAAATAGCCAGAATTCTACAGATGTTGCGGAGTAAAAATCTAACACTGACTTTCATTTTAAATCTTTTTTTTTCCAAAGGTGCCACGTGAAAAGGGGAGATTTTCTCAAACCCTTAGTGTTTGATCAGTCTGTCAGAGCCCCAGTAAAGCTGAGACCCCTTGTGCCCGACCTGTCAATGCCCTGTTATGGGGACCCTTCACTGAGCAGTTCACAGATCAGAGGGTGGCTCCACCAACTTGTTCAGGGTCACATTCCAAACAGGCAGACCCCCTCTTGGGTCTCCACACCTTTACCCACTACCAGTGACTGCCAGTGCTCTTGAAGGACTCAACATTTGACAGAATAACGCTCTTCTTAATTAATCAAATTGTGACAGGTTAAGGTTCAAAGACTGCTGGTGATAGTATCTGACTGCAAAAATGTATTCAAAGTGAAATAGTAACAAGATCTAATCCCTAAAAAAAGCTAGGACAAGATAATCATTCAGCACATATATAGTACCATTCTTGTTCCCATGGGGAAAAAGACAGGTTCAGCCCATTCTTAACTTACTTTTATACTCTTTATTTGCATTTAGGGGGAGCTTGAGTTACTTTTGTCATGCATCTTAGTCAGTGAGGGATGGTCATACCTTTGGGGTGAGTATCTCAGTATGGTATCTGAGATAACCCTGGGATGGGGACATGCATCAGTCCAAGGACAGTGATTTCACCACGGTCGCTGATTGAGCAGCAGGACATTTTCCTTTATCTCCCTTGGTTTTCAGCTGCTGTGCAGCTTATCAGCTAAAAGGTACCACTGAGTTCCCTGCTCTGCAAGGATTTCAACAGAGTCTGGACATGGTGTTTCCACTCCGCTCCACCATCTGTGTAGTCCTCCTTAGATTGTATTGTGTGGGGGAGGTCAGATATGTTGATCACGTTCCATTCAGGGAGTAACGATTGTATTTTCCCCTATAATTGTTGTATGACTCTTTTTACCCCCAGTTATTTTTCCACAAAAGGTCTATCAATAGAATTCTCCAAAATACTAGTTCTTGTATATTCAACATCATAATTAGGTAAGAAAAAAAACCAGATAGACTGGCAATCTGATTTCATTCACAATGATCTTTAAATTACTTGGGATAGATMAGTTGGAACACGGACATTACTGGTTTCAAAGAATGGTGCCTTGTGAAACTTAATTTTGGTTATTTTTAATGAAAACTAAGAAATTAAATTGTAAACCATCAGGTTACATCAGGAAATCTGCTTGATATTTATTGGCATCATGTTCTCTTGTATAGAATAATGTAATACATTAGTGACTTACACAAAATTCAGTCATTTTGTTGACAAGCATTAACCATAGTATTTTCTCTTTTTTCATAGTCTGAATTAAGTTGTTAATAAAAAAAAATTGCAGGGAAGGGGAAAGGAAAATAAGAGGCTAGAGGTTCCTTCTGAGCTTTCTTTCATTTCACAGTCCTTGACTCAAATGGGAATTAGAGATTTAATATTCTATGAAGTTCCCAAAGTATAAAAATGAGACTCAGACCTTGACCCAGCTCTGATTTCTAAATGCTTGCAAAAGGAAGAGAGGTGTTATAAAAATCTGTTCAAAAAGAAATACTTCTAGACAGAGAAGCATCCGCAAATGTTCATTATAATCATTTCATCATCTTTGATTATGGTGTAAAGGAGTAGACCATAAAGCAGAAATCATAAACAATTAGTAGGTGTAAGAAGAGGCTGAACTGAGCTCTGAATTACTGTAAAGTGAAATTATGGGTTTGCAACACACATATGGATTCAGAGCTTAATGCCAGAACAAGGATGATGGTTTTTAAGTTCCATGGTAGCCAGTTCCTAAAGGCTGGCTGTTTTATGGACAGTGCTTCTGWACCAAGCCACTTGCAATGAGGAGGAAGAATTTGTGTCCACAGATTTTCTTCATTCAGGTGCAATTTTTCCTCTTTAAGATGCCACTTTTAGAGCTATGCTCTCTGAAAGAAACAGTCATGAGACACAGTAATGTTCTTGCTGATTTTCTTTTTTTTTGTTACCCTGGCTTTTCTTTTTTACATCAAGTGACCAGCTCATCCACTAGACTGTTCAATGCCTGACAGTAACAAACATGATCCACACAAAAAGAATCCTGATAACACCAGCAGCAAGGCAACAATCTTGATGGGATCATGGAGTTGTGGTGGGATGACTCTCATAACTAGAGTGTTGAAATGGAGGGATACAGGATCTTTAGGAAGGACATGCCAGAAGGATAAATAGAGTGAGTTGCCTTCTATGTAACAGAACCCCTCRAATGCATTGAGCTCTGCCTGAGAATGAATGAGGAGCCAAATGACAGTTTATGTATCAGGATTAAAGAGGGGGCTGGCAGAGGAGACATTATAGAGGGTGTCTGATACATGCCACCTGACCAGGAAGAACGAGTGGATGAGGCCTCTAGAGACAGAGAACAGCAGCCTCATATTTGCAGGTCTTGGTCCTCATGGTGGACCTTAAGTATCCTGATATCTCCTGGAGGGGCGGCACAACAGAACATAAGGAATCCAGGAGTTTCCTGCAGTGAATTGATGAAAACTTCCTGTTCCAAGTGATAGAGGGAACCAGTAAAGAGAGGTGCTCTGCTGGACTTCTGCCTCACTGAAAAGGGGGATCTCACTGAGAGTGTGATCGTTAAATGTAGTCTTGGATGCAGTGAACATGAAATGGTGAAGTTCAGGAACTTAGGAGAGGGAGAAAAGTGAAAAACAAGCTTACATCCCTGGACTTCAGGAGAGCAGTCTTTGGCTTCTTCAAAGATCAGATTGGAGAGACCTGTGAGATAAAACCCTGGAGGGAAAAAGGGCCTGAGAAAGCTTATTAATATTCAAGGATCACCTACATGCTCAAGAAAGGTCCATCCCAATAAACAGGAAGTCAGGTAAAAATGCTAGGAAGCCTGTGCAGATAAAGAAGATGAAGGGGTGCACTCAAAAGTGCTAAGGGGTCTGGGAGACATCATTGCTCAGCCACTGTCACTAATTTTTGATAATGAATGGGAGAAGTGCCTGAAGTGGAGGAAAGCAAATGTCATGCCCATATTCAAGAAAGGCAGAAATGAGAACTGAGGGAGCTAYAGACCAGTCAGCCTTCCCGAGGGAAGATGATGGAGTAGCTAGTCCTAGCACTTGAATGCAAGACAATCATGAGGAGTAGTCAGCATGGCTTCACCAAGGAGCTCTCCTGCTTGAACAACTTGATAAACTTCTGTGTGACACAAAATCTACTTGGAGACCAGTAAATAATGGTGTAGCCCAGAAGTCAAAATTGTGTCCAGTCCTGTTACATCTTTGTTACTGATCTGGATGATGGGGCAGAGTGTATCATCAGCCAGTTTGTTGATGACACAAAACTGGGAGGATTGGCTAAGAGGCCGGAGGTTGTGATGACATCCACACAGACCTGGACAAACTGGAGGAATGGGGTGGAAGGAACCACAGGAAGTCCAACAGGGTTAAGTTCAACAGGTCCTGTACCTGGGGAAGAACAACCCTGCACATCAGTATATGTTGGGGACAACCCATCTGTAAAGCATCTTCTCAGAGAGAAGGACCTGGGGGTTCTGTTAATCACTCAAGTTGAACATGAGCTGGCAATATGCCCTTGCCACAAAGGGTCCATGGAAACCTGCTCTGCGTTAGACAAAGTATTGYCAGCAGGCTGAGGGAGGAGATCCTTTCCTTCTACCTAGCACTGGAAAAACCACATCTGGAGGGCTGTGTCCAGTTCTGGGCTTTTCAGAACAGGAAGTGCATGGACATACTGGAGACAATCCAGCAAAAGGCTGCAAAGATGATGAAGAGTCTGCAGCATCTGTCCCATGAGAAAAGACTCAGAGCTGGGACTGTACAGACTGGAGAAGAGAAGGCTCAGGGGGGATCTTATTAATGTATACAAATACTTGAAGGGAGGGCACAAAGAGCAGGGTTCTTTTCTGAGATGCCCAGTAGCAGGACCAGATGAAATGGGCACAGACTTAAACACTGGAGGTTTCCTCTGAGCATCAGGAAACACTTTTATACTGATGGTCAGTGAGCACTGCACAGGTTTCCCAGAGAGGTAATTGGGTGCTTCTCCTTGGGGACATTGAAAATCCACCTGGCTATGATCCTGGTCAACCAGATCTAGGTGTTCCTCCTTGAACATGAGGGGTTGCACTGGTTGACCTCCAGAGTTCCCTTCYGATCTCACAAATTTTGTGATTCCATGATAACCATACGCATTAACCTTTTTCCTAAAAACATACCTTGGAGCTTATCCTAAGATTACTTTTTATTCTGCTTTTGTKTTAGTGGTATCAATATCTTATTCTGGGAGGCGTTCAATGTTCAGGGTTTTTTATAGCTGTTTTTACACTTAGTGTAAAAAGAGAAGAGAAGGTGTGAAACTATCTAGACTACTCACTGACAAAACACTTTGGCATTATGAAATTCACTGCTGCAGTTCTTTAGAGCAGCAGTAGATGTCTTGATGAACCAAATATTTTAAAATAATTATACTATTAAAATTATTTTGAGGCTTTGCACCTTCTGCTTTTGCTAAGTGTAGCCTAAGAGAAATGGAGCTATTCTCCGGCATAAGATTTATTCCTGAATCCTGTRTAAAAATACCTCCTATAATGCTGGTGAAATTTGAGGTCCAGCATACATTCAGCCCCTAATGGGCATATAGGTCATATCTTACTCTGGAGAAACCTATAGGTTTTTATCATTTGAGGCTTAAAATCTGAGCTGTGAACCCATGATTTGTATGTGTCCTGTAGTCTGTGCATTTCTGAAATTTTGCTGTGTATTTCACTTTTTCCATATAAAAACCTTTGCTTGCACTGCCATTCAGTAGTGACTGTAGTCAAACAGCTGGGCAGAGTTAAGGTTGACTGCATGTTTCACTGTTATTTTTAAGCTGATTAGAACCATTTTTTTTAAATTTCCTTTTTTTTTTCAACCTGACCTATTGAGTGAGTTTAGAGCTGCATTAAGGATAAACTGAATAGGGTTTTTTTATCTAGCTATTTTTTTTTTTAGTGTTGTTATCTAGACCAGGTCATTATATTTTGTGCGCTTGTATTGTTCAAAATCAGGTGAGCAACCGGAGCAAGTTATAACTTGTAGATGATTAGGTTCACCAGTAAAAGTTAAGGGAGTTTTATACTTCATCCTTATATTTTATGRTCATTACCTCACGACTCCAGAGCCTGAGCGTCTAGGAAAACCACGAAAAGTCACCCTAAAATTAGAGCATGGACAGTACTGGGCTAATGTGAAACAGATTCTGAGCCATGTAATGACAGTAAGTGAAGAATTCAGAATGTTGTTTTTCTTTGTTTGATACTGTTATGAACTGTATTGTATATGTAAGTTTATTTCACATAAATGATAGAAGGAAATGCACGAGAGGAAACACTGAAGATACTGGTAAATAGACATTCTGCTTTTTTAACTGGAAATAATCTTTTGGGAAAGAATCAGTCAACCATCCTGAGTTTGATATGGATTTTTTGCCTTGTATCAGATGACTGATAATATTACATTGACATGGAATTGATTTGGAATTTCTCCCATGTCTTCCAGGCATGCACACATCTTTAGTTGTACTGAGATATTTTTCTCTGCTGTGTGTACCTCAGCAGCTGTGTGCAGACACAGACTCCTGCACCTACACTAAGAACCATTCAGATGCGTCAGCTCTCACGTGAGCTGGACAACCACATACATGTGCACTTACCACTTTACAATGCTACTGCTGATCTGAAAGGGGAGGTAAGGGCTTGGAATCCTTCCCAACTTTTATATCTGCACAGTTTCTCCTTTTCTATGTTTTTCTCTGTCACTTCAAGAATTTCTCAGTATTACTTGGTAACCATAGAGGCTTAAAGCCTACTAAGTATAAACCCACAATGCACAGGAATCCACTGGCACTTTAAATATACTGACAATTCATTTTCTTAAAATTTCATGCCAGAAGATTGCTTATTTAGCCTCATATTCTCCCCTTACTCTTCTKTATGGTTCATGAACTTGTAAAATCCAATCTCAAAATGACTTACCTCTGAGATTATGAGCTTTTCAAGAACTTTGAACCTCTGATGATTAAAAAACTCCTAATACCCCATCTAACCACACTAATCATAGTATGTTACATTATCACCCAGGAAGATTCTCACTATAGCTCTTTGAACCATAGAATAATTAGCTACAAGAGCAGGGGAAGCTGGCTCTTACTGAACACAAAAAATCTTAGTACTCCTAAGTAACGTAAATAGATCTCATATACTAGTCAGTAACTATATGTCATTACAACTTTTGTATTCCTAACACGAAAAACGAGACTGTTTTAACATCGTGGTTTTTTTTCCTCAAATAAGCCTAGAAACTCTTCTCCACACCAACCTGCTTTAAATAAACCTTGTATTTTTAAATATCTATCAGATGTCTGTAAAGGATTATCCACGAAGCATTTTCAGTGCTTTGCAGATAAGCACACCTAGTTCTCCATTGCTGAATGCCTCTCTGTTCTTGCATGCTAGAAATTAATTTGGGTCTTTTTCAGTCAAGTCATAATAATAACCTGCAATAGTAGAATCAACCAATACTGCCTCTCTCATCTTAGGACACACATTCTTATTATTATTCTCTAAGTGCATGACATTTTCTGTCAGAGGTTTGGCATTTTTTGTGTGTGTGTGTTTTGTTTTTTTTTTTTGTTTGTATGTTTCTTTGGTTTTATCTGCAAAGAAATCTAATTACTCCTGAAGGAGTAATGCAGTCTTCAGTAGTGATACTGCCTCTGAAACTGCCTCTGAAATTTGTCTTGCTAGAATTCCTCATATTACCGTCACCAGTGAAAATAATAAATGGGATCAGTATCAAGGTCTGTTATTAAAGAACATCTTTGGCATCTCTTGTGTGAAAACCTACCTTTCAACATATGTCTTTTTTTCTGTTGWTGGGTTTTTTTGGTTGGTTTGGGGGTTTTTGTTGTTGCTATTTTTCCGTTTATATAAAATTTATTGCTGTAAGTCAGTTCTATAAAACTTGATCTTTTCTGAATTAAAAAATAATTTCCCATGAGGCATTTCTATCAGAGATTCTGCTTAAATTTAGATAAATTAGCATGAATGCATTTCAATTGTCTGAGAAGAGTGATACAACAACAAAGGCACATTTTCATGTTTGAAAAAAAAAGTTGATTTTCGTTCACTTCCCTCCATGTACAATTACCTTTTCTTTGTAATTTCCTTTCTGAGTCATTTCTGAACAGGACTCAAGCAGGACTGTAGTAGTTGAGGCATTTTTCTTTCCTTTTTTTGCCCCATATATACTTCTGACTGTAAGAAGAGTAGTAGGCTTTCTATTTGTTCGTCCCAAGTTACAACCTCTATGTGACTGATTAATTGAAAATTTGCTACCAGAAATCTATAAATATCCCAGTTCATGGATTTTAATTCCCTTCAGTTTTAACAACGTAAGTTTTGTTCTACATCTGATGCAGTCATTTCCATTACCCTACCTCTAGATAACTAATTTTATGTTATTTTAAATCCCTTAGAAAAGTGAAGTTCAAATGTGCTTCTGGATATTTGTATTTCTGACTTTGATTTGTGTAACTCATTGATCCTTTATCCATATGTTTATAGATATTTTCACTTTTAAAGTTCTGGCTTACCTGCTTACTTATCCAAGCAGACTGTATGCCTTCTGATTTTCTCTTTTTTTTTTGTGAGGACTCCAGATACTACATTTCTATTTAAATTCAGTACTTCTACCTCCACATTCAAATCTTTGTGTTCCTCTGTTGACTTTATTTATCATCCTCCTAATTTTTCTGTCTGCCATACTAAAAAATCTGGTTCCTTAGGTTTTTATCTGTTTCTTTCTTTGGTGCCAATTTGAAACAAAATTAATTATCTTGAGATCTCTCAACCAAAGGGTGGATGTTTCTTTTCACAGAATCTTGAGTGTTTACCAGGGCAGCACAGGTGAATTGATTTAGGAATTTACTACTTATTTATATCAAAGCATGCCTAGAATTACTGTTGTGAATTGATACAAGTTCGAAGATAAATGCTAAGGCATCAGTAGGAATCATAAAAGTAACACTACTTTATATATCTCACATAAACTTACAAAACCAAATTAACCATTTTCCAGTCCTGATGCAGAAGTATTAGCATATACCTGAGAAGTCATGCAAAAAAAGGGGTTTTTTTAATATATGGGGAATATTATCTTTATTTAATCAGTCATTTTTGTGAGTACAGAGTACCGTACCACCACCTTTAATTTTAATTTTGTCCTTTCTAATCAGTTAATTCTTTCATCCCAGTTACAAACAGTCTTSTTTTGCATTCCTGTTATGACTATAATGAATGGTTTCATATCTTTCACACATATCTTTGAAATAAGTTGTTTAACAATGCCTAACCCAATGTGTTGGCAAACAGCTGTTTGAGTTGTTTCCCTTTGGCMTCATCTGTGTTTTCAACTGGAGGTAGAGTTAATTTGCTGGCTGAAATTTCTTACAGAGTTATGCTTGTAATAACAGAAGGTTTATCCTTTTCCTTAATGTTTCTTTTTCAATTGCCACACTCTTTTTCAAGAGATTTCTCTTCTGCTGTGCAGGCTTGAAATTTTAGCAGTCTTTCAAATTCTTCAACTGCCCCCAGCTGCAACCCCACAAAGTGATGGTTTCTTTTGAAGTCATTTGGCATTCAGACTGTATTTGGCATCTCTCCCACAGGGCATTCCCAAAGTTTCACCTGAGAAGCAGCATAGACTTCAGCTGTAATTTTGGTTCTTCATTGACCTCTTTTGTGAGGTTTTCAAGTAGTAGYTCCTGCAGCTTACACTATTCACGTCAAGTCAATATATTTATAATTCCGTGATGTCTGATTTACTTCCAATCTTCTTTCTTATTACTATTGTCACAGTGTTCCTCACCTAGGACAAGGGGTAATGGTTTAAAACTGAAGGAGGGTAGATYTACTTGAGTTGATTAAATATAAGAGTGAAATTTTTTGCAATGAGGGTGATGTAACATTAGAACAGGTTGCCCGGAGAGGTGGTAGAATTTCCATCCCTGGAAACATTCAAGTTCAGGTTGGATGCGGCTCTGAGCAGCCTCATATAATAGAAGAAGTCCCTGTTCACTGCAGGGAAATTGGACTAGATGACCTTTAAACGTCGCTTCCAACCCAAACTGTCCTGCGATTTTATTATTCTTTTAAAAAGAAGGTGAGGAGAGGGAAGAAAAAAATAGAAGAGGCGACCCAACCACRTATTTTCTAAATATATCTAAATATTGGAATTCCTTGGAAGTAGAAAAATAGTTGTGTAAATATGAAAAATGAGAAAAGATTCCGGATTTAAATTTCCTCTTCTAACTCTGATTAAGTCTTACCAGTTATTGTCTTACCAGCATTGTCTTACTGGTTAGATCTTTCATATTACTTTATCGTTGCTGAAGTTCTCTCTTAAAATACAAATATACCAAGCCTAAGGTTTTCACAAAATAATATACATATTTTTAATAAGCTTTTTAAATTTCTAAAGCACGTTGTTGTCACTGTGTAATACCTGCCATGTTCCTTTCTCGAGTTTCTTACTTGGTTTTAAAATAAGGGCTGATTTTTTTATGATTTGAAAATCTGCTAAAATGAATACTATAACCTATTTTCCTATTTATAGTGATTGTGGTTCTTCTATTTTATTAGTAAGTACTACTATTATGTCTCGGTACAGCAGAGAATATCATTGCTACTGTAATAAGTGATTTATTGGTTATCATTTCTAGAGTACGTGAATAGTTGCCAGTACTTCTTGCACCTGCAGTGAGAATAGCAAGTCTCTTCAAGTGACTTCTAGCACAATTGTAAAAAGCCTGTAACAAGGAATTGATTTTTGAATAAGTTGTTACAGCTGTAGCTTTATCATTGTGTCAGTAGGTACGGTGTAAAATCTATCCTTATGATGCACAACTAATACACCCTCTCTTAGCATTCTGTCTTTTCACAGGGGGCTATATAGAAAGGATTTTTCTGCTAGGAAGAAAAGTAAAGCAGCCTTGTTGTCCTACTTTTTAATTTGAATCAATGCATTTCGTATTAACTTCCTTGGAGTATAAGGACTTGACCTTCCTAGGCACTTGTGGTGCAGAATCACATCAAAGTGTCTCTACGGAAATCTCTGCATCTTCAAAAAGAAAAAAAACAAATCAAAATTTGCTTTGTGCAGTGCATTACTTATTTTGCCCAACAACTAGCATTTCTGTGAGAACTAAATGCTACCTGTCATTTAGCTAGAAATTTTAACTGTAGTAGATTTGCAGCTTCAAGTGAATTTTCTGGTTGCAGTTTCACATGGTCTTCACATAGTTTTCTGTTACCAGTAGAATGTGAGTTGTTGTAAAGCTTTTTTTATTGGTCTTCTGTAGTTAAAATAAGTTAAAATAGATTGTTACTAGAAAAACAGATTTGATCTTGATTTTGTTATCTAAGGGACTGCAGTTAATTTGTCTGCATTATGAAACTAATCCTTACTGTGAACTTTTCCTAAATCAAGGGAAAATTTCCAAAGGATCTGTGCGATCTGATTTAGCAAATTCATGAGCTTAAACAGCTCTTGTTTTACTTACTTTAAAGAAAATATAAAAGAAATAAATTTCACCTTAGTAATTTTTTTTTATAAATCTTGCAGGTTTGCATAGCTTTTGTTGCTACTTTTTTGTTTCTAATGTACTGGGTAATTTCAAATGAGCTATTTTGTGTCTCAAAAAATTGCATCAAAACAAAAAAAACTTTTATTGTGTATTGAACTATTAATGGTTTTGTGTGTGCAGACCACATATAATGTACTAATAAAGTTATATCCTCCTGCTATCTCTGTCATCTAGACAAACATTTTGCTATATAGACTGAAGATTTCTTCATATCTCTATTTTATTTGATCATGGTTTATTATACAAGTATTATCAGAATTGTATTGAAATTATTATTGTACAAGTTAACTATGTAAAAAGGGAATTATTATCTTTGTAAGCAAGCTGTTCACTCAGTTTTTATTCCAAGATTTTTTACGGGATAATGGGCAATAAAATATTGGCATAGTCTACTTTGCAACCTGTGCCAAAATCTATACTGCTGACCTCTCTGTGAACTGACATGAGCCACCTTTGCCTGCTTGCCTGCCACAGAAGACAAGCTAAATTTGTAAATTATCAAGTTTCAAATTTAGTTTATGTCTCAAGATTTACGTTAGTGATTAAGACTCTGCTCTTGCACACACTAAGTATATCTGGTGACTTCCATGTTCATGAAGAGCCATGTTTACTATGAAGAATATTTGCATACATGCATTTTAACACATGTTCCGTCTTTGTTAGCAGCTGAGTGCAGTGGACCACAAATTCTGATGGAAAAAATCAGTATTATTCTTCAGTTCTCTTCATTTACTACTGTTTGAATGGAGACTCTACTTTTGGCCTWTATCTTTCATCCTTAAGCTGTTGACTGAATAACCCTAGGATAGCATCCTAACTCAAAAATTGATACAAAGTGGATTCTCAGGTTATTTCCCTGAAAATAAAAGTTGTCTGGATATATTCTACTAATGCACAATAGTTTCCGATGAAGATGTTCTGTTCTGCAAGTTAGATGCTTTACAGTGTGGTGTTAAGGTGGTTTGTTGCTAGTACCTATTTAGTTTGGAAGAAAAGAGGACAGAGTTACAGGTTGAGGTCAAACAAATTTCTCCTACTTGCTAAGACTGACAGTCATACTTTTTACTTAGTTATTACATTGAATGGCCTCCTAGAAGATGACAAGGACTAAGTCTGTGACCTCTGGATTTAAATTCAAGCTACTCATCACCTCAGTTGTCCTGTGAAATTGCTGCCAGCAGGGGGCCCTCACTGGAGTCAAAGTACCAGGTTCTGCATTGTGGTTCATTCATCAAAGAGGATTTGATCTTGTACTGTGAGTTAGGGTACAATTCAAATTAGTCTGTAAATGTCCACTTGTGCACAAGTGTGTAGTGGAAGATTGAACATACRGTTCATACAGTGATAGGGTACCATGCCTATGAGAAGACTATGTGATAAACAAGAAGGACTGATTCTACAGGGARAGACAGGCTGTGTCCAAAGAGTCATTGAAATTAGGCATTAAGTACACTGTATTAAGGAGCAAGTTCCAACACTGGTTTTTTTCTGTTTTAAAAGGTCTTTTTAATACATTCTGACACTTGACTCAACCTAATAAGTAATCCTATGTTTAAAAAAATCAAACTGTTATCTAATTTCATATTTTAATGAGAACTTAGTAGGTGCTATTTCACTCAGTGCTTATGTAAACATTGACTACTGCTTTTCTCTACTTTATTAAAACCCATTCATTTGGAGTCATTAAGTTCCACTGAAAAATTACCAGACRTTTTCTCATGTCATTGCATGTCAACACAACTGAAGCAACAAAGACTGGTTACTGAATTTAGCAAACTACAAGCTATTCATTCAAAAGTTCATGATAGTTCACTGATTTAAATAGAAAGACTCCTAAATGAATAAAGCAAGTCCTACCTGAGATACTTGGTCACCTGCTGTGTTTTGTTTTTGCTGGCTCATTTATCACTAGCAGCAGAACCTTTGAATTGGAACATTTTTGATCAGCACTCTCTGTATCGAGTTACCCTGTCTCAACATTAAAGACCCAGATTCTGCCAGTATTTCAAAAGTGAGTATATTTTTCCTCTGTGCATCCTGGATTTATACAGTCTATCTGGAATATGTCTCAAATATAAGAGWGAAAAATCTGTGTTGAGGATGACTTCCCTTACCACTTACTTTTAKACACATGGATATGGGGATATGAAGCAGTGAACATTAGAACTGTCTTTGGGGAAGACATTATTAATGGAGAAATGAGGTGCCACTGAGTGGAAGATAAATTATGCTTCAGAATAATAATGTGCCCAATAGGTATCTGAGATACTTCATCATGTTCAAATTCCTAAGCACAGAATACAGCCTTGTGCTCAGACTAACCTGAATTCAGACCAGAGTGGACAATAACATTACTTTAATTGTGTTTTGTGGAGTGGATATGATCCCTGCAAGTCAGCAAGCTGAGTGAAAAGAACCATGTTTCCATAAATGTTTGGATCTAAATATCTAGGTAAGTTGCTTTATATATATATATATATATATATAAATATTTATTCCAAATGGAATTTATTTTTGAAATTGTATTTATGTATTTCTTTCTCTAAAATGAGTGAGTCTCCTGCTTTGAACTGGGATATAAATTATTGGTTTTCTTGTCTGAAATCCAGTAAAATAAAATAATCTGCAATTCAGAACATTTAGAATTGCATATTTAGAATAAGTGATTTTAGCATCATTACATCCTTTCATGGTAGTGGTAGCTCGTATGTCTAAAATCAGGACTGCCAAAGTGTTGTGCCACTAGAGAATGATGAAAACTGCATGTTGGTTTGAAGTGAAGCTTTGCTTTCACTGAGAAAGACATATTTCAGGCTACACTTCTCTATTACTCTCTTGATTCAATAAATGCATTTCATATTTTCTCACAGTATTCTGTCATGTATGTTTGTACCAATTTATATGATTTGTTCCTCATGATAAAAAGGGATGCACCCAAAAGTGTTGAGGGAAATAGTGGATACCATTGCTAGGCCACTCTCAATCATCTTTGAAAGTTCATGGTGATCAGGAGAGGTGCCTGAGGACTGAAACAAAGCACATGTCACCCCAGTGTACAAAAAGTGCAAGAAAGAGGACTTGGGGAACTACCAACCAGTCAGCCTCTGGTTGGTAGTTCCCTGGAGGGGTGATGGAGCAGCTAATTCTGGAGGTCATCTTTAAGCAYATGGAAGAAAAGATCATCAGGAGTAGTCAACATGTATGCACCAAAATGACATGGTGCTGAACCAACCTTATTGCCTCCTGTGACGGGACAACTGGCTGGATAGATGAGGGGACAGCAGTGGATGTTGTCTACCTCAGCCTGACTTCAGCCAGGCTTCCAACTCCATCTCTCACAATATCCTCATATATAAACTCAGGAAGTGTGAGCTGGATAAATGGACAGTGAAGTTGATTGAGAACTGTCAGAATGGCCGTGCCTCAGAGAACCGTGATCAGTGCCACAGAGTCTGACTGGAAACCTGTCCCTAGTGGTGTCCCCCAAGGTTCAATACTGGCCCAGTATTGTTTAACTTATTAATCAATTACTTGGATGAAGGGGCAGAGGCCTCCTCAGCAAGGAGTGGTGCTGTTATCACTGATGACATAAAGCTGGGAGGAGTGGCTGATAACCCAGAGGGCTGCGCAGACAGACTTTCAGAAGGACCTCGAGAGGGTGGAGAGATGGGCATAGAAGAACCTCCTAAAATTCAACAAGGGCAAAGCCAGGGTCCTGCCCCTGAGGAAGAGTARCCCCATGGACCATGACAGGCTGGAGGCTGACCTGCTGGAAAGTAATTCTGTGGAGGAGGACCTGGGAGCCCTAGTAGACAACAGGTTGTCCATTAACAAGCAATGTGTCCTTGTGGCCATGAAGGTCAATGGGATCGTGGGGTGCATTAAGAACAGCATTCCCAACAGATTGAGGGAGGTGATCCTACATATTTACTCAGCCCTAATAAGGCCACATCTGGAGTGCTGTGTCTGGTTCTGGGCTCCTCAGTACAAGAGAGACACAGAGCTCCTGGAGCAAGTCCAGTAGAGGGCTACAGAGATGATCAAGGGACTGGAGCCCCTCTCTTATGAGGAAAGGCTGAGGGAGCTGGACTGTTTAGCCTGGAGAATACTGAGAGGGGATCTTACCAATGTGTGTAAGTATTGGAAAGGGGATGTAATTGGAGTATTGTCAAGAGGATGGAACTGGACTCTTCTCAGTGCTGCTGAGCAATGAGCGGCAACGGGCAGAAACTGATAAACAAGGAGTTCTGCCTGAATTGAGGAAGAACTTCTTTAATGTGAGGGTGACAGAACACTGGAACAGGCTGCCCCAAGAGGTTGTGGATTCTGGTTCCTGGAGATATACAAAAGCTGTCTGGACACAATCCTGAGTGATGTGATACGATGTGCTACAAGGGAGATGGCTTGAGCAGAAAGGTTGGACTAGATGTCCTCCAGTGGTCCCTTCCAACCATACTTATCCTGTGATTTTGTGATTCTGTCAGAAATTTAGGTTTGAGAAAGTGTTTTGAATTCTTTGGCTGTGTAACTATGCTGTCTTATAGGAGACTTGTGGGAGCCCAAAAAGTTCAGTTTATTTCTATTTTCTTTTATGTATACTGTGGTGTAACTCGAATGAACTATTAAATGTTAACTTTTATAAGCTTCAGAGGAGGTGATTTTAGACCTCCTGTGTCTAAGGTTGCCTAGTCTCAGAAATTTCCTTTTGCTCTAGTAGACTAGGTTGCTCTAAATATTCTGGCAATTTCACTGTTCAGTTACCTTATAATTTAGGGCTATATGTGGTTTCATCTTCTCTGTCCTTTCCTTGAATTTCTGATGTCACTCTAGCCAGTACCAGTACAAAAAGAACTGAGACTGGGAGACAGAATTGCCACAGATAATACTTGGGTTCAGTCAAGAAGAATGTTAAATAGAAACTATGGTATTTTGGATAGGAATTCTGACTTTAGGATGCCAAGAAGTGAATTTTTAACTTYAAATCTCTTTGAGCTGAAGTATGCCTATAACTAGCAATGGAAGAGACAACAAAGAAAAAAAATGGAGGAAAGAAAACTTGAGTTTCTTTCCTCCTTCACCCTGTTCCCTTTGTATGCTAGAACATTCTAACACTTGTGCATGAGGGAACATTTACTTCATCACTCGTGGTGTCACGGGACATATTTCATAAAGTGGCAGGGAACACATCTGAAGAATGTAGCTCCATCATTATTTTAYACCAATACATAAAACAAACCAGAGGACTACAAAAGGAATCATTTCCCGTTCACAGTAAGTCATGATCCACAGCAGGTGGTCCTGCTTAATGTGGATAGAAATGAAGAGAGTTTCTACTGAAATGAGGAACAACTGTGCCTCAGTATCGTATTGAGAGACTGGATCTTTTCTACAGTCCAAATCAAAACTACATCATTGACAATATGTCTTTAAAACAGTGAGTATGTGCTCAGACCATKAGAGGTTTGGGGTTTTTTTAATCCTATACAATAGTTTCAAATCAGAGAAAAAAACTTTGCTAAATTTTTCTGGCTTTATTTCCATTCACTCTAAGCAAGAACCTGTGCCATGGACAATCACACCTTAGGGCATGTAATTTGTTTGCAGAGCAGAGGTCATTTATGTCTTTGCTTTCCCAGTTTCCCTTTCCATTTTACCAGCAGTTTCTAAAACACAAGTACATTGCAGGGTCACGTAAGGTATCAAGATGGGGTCCTGAGGTGTCACAGATTAAATGAGGAAAAATATTAAAATATCATCCTAAGATTATTGATGCGATTAATCTTGTTCTTTATAGCAAGTAATCCTGTCTTTGAATAAATACGTGGTTTGTATTTTCTTAACCAATAGGTTACATTAATAAGCCAGTATGCAGGAATTTTCACAGGTGCCATTGCATCTATATTGAAATGAAAAGATGCTTTCAGAATGTTCATTTTCATTGTCCTTTCTTATGGGTACCTTAAAATAGTTACCTTCAAAATGCTTTTGATATTTGTATTGGATAGAAAAAGAAATCAACCTAAATAATAGAAGAATATTTTTTCAAGCTATTTTTTCACCCAAAGTAGAGCATATGAATATCCTGGAAAATAAGCATGAAATTGTTCATCCTGAGGACTTATATAACCACTCAATTTTTGATGCTAGGTCTAAATTCCAATACATATAAAACTGTCTGGGTGAAGCAGCAATATCAAAAACAGAGACTAAAAAATATGTCTGCTGCAATTGTGCCATTTCTACTTGCCCAGTGATCTGTATCACTGGAATGAGAGAAGAGAAACAGCAAGTTAGCTTTAGGAGATAATCATTAGCTTACTCTTCTGTCAAGTAGGACATATCATTAAAAAATCCAAACTCCTCATGAGTGTTTTGGGAATATCTCCATGAGAAGTACATTTTGCATTATGCTTTATATCAGTATTCCCTCCTAAACTTGTTCTTTAAGTACTTCAGCAGCATGAAAGATCTAATAAGTTCTACTGTGAATGAATAATAGAGCTAATTATACTTTGAGTCCCAGCCAGACAAAATAGACATGAACACAGAATAAAGCCCTTCTTTTGGATTATTGGAATTTGTTTGAGTGAGAATGTAAGCTTTCAGCWGAATAGTTTGTACACAGCACCAACTTGAAGAGTGTGGAATGTGCTAGAGGAGCCACTGGAGCCTTCACTCGCACCACCAGTTCCTAACCAGCACTTGGGCCTGCATAGCTCCACTGCCATGGAGCCTAGAAACATAACACCAAGTTAGAAATATCTCTTGATTCCTTTTGCATGGCTGTGCTGAGAATCTGTACCTAAATAACTGCTTCAGTACATGCATCAGACATTCTGTGCAATTTTCCAATATCTGCCACGCAACAGAGGCAAACAGAAGACTGTGACGGTCTAGAAGGAGCTCTTGCTCAAGCGAGGAATGTAGTGCAAGTCTGTTGTTATTTGTTACTGAAGCTTAGAATGATTTCTAACTGTTGTTTTCTTGGCAACCTTTGGAAGTCCATGCTTCTTTTGAAAGGATTCAGCTTCTAAGTAGAGCGAAAACATGGAAATAATCCCTCATGTCTGCTATAAATTTCTCAGTACCGCTTAGAGCMGCAGCTGAAAGCTCTTCCGTGCATAACTGTGAACATGAAAGACATTCTCATATTTAGAGTCAAATAGTTTAAACATGCAGAGGCAAACTCTAGAGAAGTGGCGAGTTTTAAGAAAGAGGTAGTTCCATGACAAATTGACTACTCCCCCAAATCACTGAACAAAACCACTGGTCTAGTCCATATTAGATGAGGTACRAAAATAAGGAGGTATCACAATCGTGGCTGCTTGAGCAGATAAGCAGTTGATTCCCACAAAGAAGTGAGACCAGCTGAACACCAAGATAATGTCTTCTTTTTGAAAATAGATGACTGTGGGAAGATTACTTGAAAAGATTTCAGTGAAATGGTCCCTCAGCAAAACTACAAGGTAATCATCTTGCTCTGAAATGGTTAAATTTACCATACAAAACTAATCTTTCCTTTTTCTGCATACACTTTTTGATTCCGGTTTCAATTTTACAGGTGGAGGACACAAACAATACCCTTTTATTTTAGACCAGTCCTGGTAAATCTGTTTTCTTATCATGTCTGGTGTTATAGTCAATTTGGTCTGTTGGGATTGACAAATTCCTCTGGGAATGGTAATTATTTGGCAAGGAATGTGTGCACAGCAATTGCAGTGACATTATGTTTTGTAGCATAGGAAAAAGTAAGGAAAGGAGCAGTGTGAATAATTTGAGGATATATTGTGAGGGGGGAAATAAGAATGGGGAAAAGTTACTACTAGAAGAGGTAAACACTACAAAATAMAGGAAAAGAAACAGAGTTTCTGGGGGAAATGGAAGGAAAAATTATCCTTATGGAAGGAAAAAAAGATTTTCTGAAATCTTAAGCACAGTCAGGTTTTTACAATATTGTTTTAATTACAGTGCTGTCTTTAAAACACTCATAAACAGAAGAAAGGAATGAAAATGGAGTGAAAAGATACTGGAAAAGGAAAGAAAACAGATACAGGCTAGAAGAATCCAGATAAATTACACTAAATTTTAAGGCTGACCAAACCGAATGCAGAGGCTGTTGTCCTCCTGTTTTCAGTAAAATCAATATTTCAACAGTGTGTATGGTTGTATAAGGTCCAAATTTGGCCAGCCCTGCTCATTTCCTTGTTTTCTAGTGGTCCCACTGTTTTCAGCACATGTGGAGCAAAATATTGTATATATATTAAAGACTGACCCTAACATATTAAAAAGTACATTTTCAGAGTAAAAATGCTTAAAATAATTTTTTTAATGAAAAATACACTATCTGGAGTATATTTTAAGTATATTAGACAAACTGCAATCTTGTTTTTGCACAAGAACATACATTTCTAATGCTACACAATAACAAGAAATAGAGGACAAGGAATGAGACTGATCATTATCCTGAAAATAAATACATTAAGCTACATACTCGGGTTTATTGAGTCCAGTGCTCCCTGAAGCAGAATGCCGTTGATGCAGTAAAATCTCTCAACTCTGTGGAGGCAGATAGGTTTTGCATTTGTTTTTTTATTAGGATTTTGGTAGGGGGTTTTGGTTGCTTTGGTTTGTTCGTTCATTTGTTTTTTAAGCCTGAAATACCTGTCTAGGAGTCTTTGGTCAGGATTTTAGTAAGAGGGTATAAACTTTTCCATGTCTCTGGTTTAAATATCCAGGTGTGGACTATGCAATAGGCTCAGGTGAATTAAGTATGATTCACATAAGAGTCTTTCTGGCGTCATCATTAATAGAATGTGTATTTTCACTAAYTTGATTTTAATTTATTTTACTGGAGATTTTTTTTAATCTAACGTAAGAGATAAAATTTTGAGTGCAAGTGTTAAGTTCCTCTATCCAGTGTCTTTGAAATTAGTTGTTGCTTTTAGTTCAGCTCCTAGCAGACTCAGCTGCCATCATTAAAATGATCAGTTACTGTTATCCATTATTAAATCTCTGTCTGGATAGCGTGGATTGAAAGGTAAAAGGTAGGATYGCTCTTGTTCCTTGATGAATCTCCCTTGTCTCAGAACTGAGGAACAGTGGTGAAACAAAACAGAGTAAAATTATTTGACCTATTTCCCAGCCTGATGTTTGCAGGATAAGTAGAGCTGCTAAAACCCAAACTTTTATTTTTCTCATGTGTTTGAGCCATAGGTCAGATTCGTTCAGCAGTTTTGGTGAAAAACCTGGAAATTWTAGCTTCAAAACCCAACAATCTCTTTCCTCACATCTGTCAACCATGAGGCTTTTTCTGTCTATCCAGTTAGAATAATCCACACTAAAATGAGTGTTGTGTGGAGACTTCATTTTGTATAAGTATTTTTCATTCCACATACTGTTCTTTATTAACTGCAAAAAATTTTAGATAGACAGAGGYATCCCAGGCTTCTGGAGTGAAACATTCTCCATCCCAAGAGAATGTTTTGTGAAGAGAAAATTGTGAGCCAAGATTAGATATGTGAAGTGAAGCATCTGCTTCTGCTTGAATTTGCAGAGCCTGAAATAAAGCAAGCACAGGTCTAATCTCTGTACAAACAGAGGTGACAGGGAAGTCAGTAAATGCTTACGCTCATGCCATTTATAAAAGATGGGTTCTATCTGCTTAGAAACATCAAACAATGYAAGTCTGCTGGTAGAAGGAGTTAATCCAATAGGAAGAGTTGCAGTGCTCTTCCAGTCAACTGCCTAGRTTTGAGATACCAGGGGAAGCAGATACACACCTTGTTAAAGAATCATTTGAGTCAGTGAATATAAATAAACAACTAATCATTTAACCACCTAAGGACACAGCAAGAGAGAAGCAACTTTCTTGCTGCTGRGGAAGAGGAGGAATCTGGCAATACATTGAGATACCTGCATGCAGTGGCTCTGCTGTCTTACACTTTGAGTCATGCCKGGGGCTTTTGTATATCATATTATTTATGCTTAAAATGTGCCAGGAGCTAACGTGAAATGTAACAGGGTCCAAATCTTTCTAAAAGTAGGTGACTCATACCACTCTTATGCTGACCTTGCACATTTCAGTAGGTGCAAAAATTATTGGTATATTTGACTTTTTACAGYGGCTGATTAATTGAATTATTGACTGCTTAATGCTGCTTACTTGTTAAGATACTGTTTCCCTATATTCCTGGTAAGAGGCTTTTAAAATACATTTCATTTCAGAAAAACGGAGTGCAGCCTAAATAGCCTTGCTTATTTTGCTACATTTATTTCTGATCTCTGGAGAGGTGAGGTGGCTGAGTCACAGTTCCCCCTCTCCTGCTCTGCAGTGGTGCAACAAACTGGAGTTACAGGAACATAGGTTATGTACAGCACATGAAAGGGGTTTTCATAATCCCTAAGATTACTCCCTAATGTTGGGGAGTCATTGAAGAAGTTTCTTCTCTCTTTCTGTACATGGAGCAGTTTGTGTAAGAAGGGACCTTCTCCCCTCTCACTCAGCATCTTTGGCAGGATCCCTGACTGATGGGCTCAGCTTGGAGAAGGTCTGWGTGAAAACTGGCAGAATAACGGTAAGAGCCAGAAGGAACTTTGAAAGGGCTGATTTCAGAGAAGAAAAATACTTTTTTTGTCTGTTTTCTCTGAATTTCTCTATCACAAAAAGAAATGTTTTTTATCCTAATACTTGCATGATACAGAGACATGTATGGCATGGAGTGGCTACATGAGTGAATGTATTTCTCTACATTTTTTTTACTGTTGACCTTCAGTTTTATACATCTCTTTCATGGTGTGGATTATCAAAATGAATGTCAAGAACTTTCCATAAAACCTTTATTTCTGTGACTGATTATTCATTCTTTCCTTTACAAAGAACAGAAAGCTTTGAGGTGACCTAGTTGTGGCCTTCCAGTACTGAAGGGAGMCTACAAGAAAGATAGAGAGAGACTTTACAAGAGTGTGTAGTGACAGGACAATGGGGAATGGTTTTAGACTGAAAGAGAATAGATTTAGCTTAGATATTAGGAAGAAATTCCTTACTCTAAGGTTCGTGAGACACTGGAACAGACTGCCCAGAGAAGCTGTGGATGCCCCATCCCTGGAAGTGTTCAAGGCCAGGTTGGATGGGGCTCTGAGCAACCTGGTCTAGTGGAAGGTATCCCTGTCATGTCATGGGGTCTCAAAATAGATGATCTTTAAGGACCCATCCAACAAAAAACATTTTTTGATTCTATGATTCCATGAAAAATGGCTGATTATGTTACCACAGAAGATACCTACATTAATAGCTCTTCTGCCCAGAAGCGAGAAAGAGAAATTAGGTCTAACCCATGACAGGGTTTGCCAAATTTCTGTTGTTTGTGCTTAGAGAAGTAGAAAAGATTATTTTATGCTTTTTAAATCTTCTGTTAGAATTTGATATTTATCAATCTTTTTGAGTTCTTAGATTTAACTCTCTCTGGAGGATCAAGTGAGAAACAGTATGTTTGATTTTTAAATTTAGCAATACATCAGGCAAGATAAGAAGATAAGAAGAAGAAAGAATAACTTCTGGATACCAGTGTTCAGACAGKCAGTAGAGCACAGGGGAGTAAGGACAGGGGGCTCAGCCCACTTCCTTGTAGAGAGAAACTAATCTGACCAGACTGTAAAAATAGCCATTTCTGTTGTGCTGTTGTGAGGCTTATTGCCTGTCTTAGGTAAAAACCATAATTCACAGTTTGTTATTTTTAAATGAATGAAAACATGCAGAAGCAGTGGAATTATTTCCCCATTTGTAACATTTTTGTGAGTCTTAACTCTATGAAAGTTACTATTATTTTACCTTTTTAAGAACACAGGAGTTTTCCTTTTTAAAATATTCTGGATTAAAGGCTTTCCAGAGAGCTGGAAAGCTTGTTTGACTGTTATTTGAAGTTTTTCAMTGAACCTCAGTAGGAGCAGAATCAGACCTTTCAGATTACCAAATGTTTGTGACTGGAAAAGCTTAGAGAAATAATGTTCTTAGGATAAAAGGAGCAGGGAGAGTCCGTGATATTTTGTGCTGGAATTTCTATTACACAAAAATGTCAAAGGGCATGAAGTATTTGAAGAAGGAAAAGAAAGAAATATCATGTCAGGTAATACTGGATCAAAAAGCCAAATAGAAAGTGTGCATGATGTAAGGACACKTTTAAATCCTAAATTATTCTAGGGTTTTAATGAATAGCCCTGTTAAGATTCCTTATAGGGTAAGTAAATCTTCTTAGAATTCTTCACAAATCTCAGCTACTTTTAAAAAATTACTTTCTTTTGACAGCTATTTTAACATATGGCTCTGCATAAAGGAGTCATTTTGAACATGTGCAATGTAATATTGGGATATACATTTAAAAAAAAGAGATGAGAGGACCCAGAAATATAATCTTCTTCTTGTAATCCTGTATTAATCCGTTTTGTACTGCTGAAGTTTTCATTTGAATGTGGAGCTCACAAAGATTCTGGCAGAAGCAAAAAAAGAGAGAAAGAAAATGAAAAGTCTTCTGTATATAAATCCCCAGAGCTACACCTATAAAGAATTTTTGCAATCTGCGAAGAAAGGAATAGCCCCGGGAACTAATCTCTCATTGCATGGATTTCTCTCTTTTTGTCCTGACCTTGACTCTTCCACAGCCCCAGTCAGTGTGCTTCTGTCTCGTGATGCACTCGCTGCTGCTACTCCTCTCTCAGGGCATGCCTTTGCAGCATCAACGTGCTGTTTGACTAATCCCACACTGAGATCACTCCAACACTTAAAAAGGGGTTTAGTTTCACTATCAGATAGATCTGCAGAGATAACAAATCAATTGATTTCATGGCACGGCAGTGAAAATGCTAATGTTTAATTATCAATGCAGTTAGTGAACTTCAGGCTGGGGTCTGATCTAAGCAGAAAGTGGAACACACAGCATTTGCTTGGAGCTGTAGCCCGCTTTAAAAGTTAAGAATACCAAGAATATGTTTGCCTCTAGCATTTCTGTAAACAGTGGCTTAAAGAAGTTTAGCAAGGGAGAAAAATCTGTTTTTTCTTCTGAATTTTGAATCAATTTCAGTATTAGAAATGGACCAGGTTTAAATCTCATAAAGTGATAAAACTGAGAAGCTGTTCCTAAGGGTAGGTGATATTCTAATTCTGATTTTCACAGCCTTTCTCTCCAACTGTTATGGACGGTAATACTAAATACTACTATTGCTATTATTTATACTCTTTTTATAAACAAATCATCTATTTATTTGACCAGAGAGTGCAAAACACATCTGGAAACTGAAGCACGTGAGTGGACACCTTGGCAAAAACAGGCAGTACAGCAGTCCTAAATTTGAAGCATTTATATATTTATTTTTGCATGTCTTACACTGCTCATTCACATTTCTGGTTTTCCACAATTTTAGATTGCATCCAACATATTTCTTGAAATATATTTTTTTCCTCTCAGGCATGGAAATAATTCTTTCCTCTCTGGGAAACCAGGCCTATTTTAGTTCTTGGTACACTGTCTTGTCAGGGCAGCCTGCTGCTTTGAATTTTGCTAAGGAGCTGTGTTCACAGACCTCACATTTCCTGTGCGCTTCTGACAACAGCTTCTCTACACCCCCTCTTTTATTGCTTTTCTATATTTGTTCAAGGGACAGAAGACTGCAGAGACATTCTGCTTGTACCAGCCAGTATCTTGTTGTATTTCTGGCTTCACAAATGACTTTCCTTCCAATCTGCTGGGTAATTTTGATCATCTCACAAACTGTCTTTATTTTGTAATACCATGATCCACTGGTGATGTTTGCCACAGTACTATACCAAAAGTGATATCACATGCTGCCAAAAAATCAACTAAAAAGGAAATTTTGTATCCAAACCCACTTACTAAATGTGCAGATTTACGTATTATATTTTTTTGCCTTTGCTGTTGCTGACAAGATTGTATTTAAATGATCTCTGTATTTGTTGATAATATTTTCATATTAACATTGACTCYTCTTAATTTCTTAGAGTCAGGTTTTATTATTTGCTCAAGAACACTGCTTCATATTATTCCCCAGGTTCCACAAGTGAAGACTGTGGAAGATTTCTCAGCTACTACTTTTCTCCTATTTTCAACTCTATTTTTTGATTTTCTGAGAGTGAGCACTATGCATTCAGGGTTGATATTTTTAGGGCAATTTTTCTTGACATTCATTTTTAGAGTTTGTCAAACAATGCTGCATTTCTAAAATTATCCTTATGCTGCTTGCTATTCATGGACTGATCCTTTTGTTAGGTTTTTTGAGTACCTTTCTGTGTTTGATATTTGCCCTTTATACTCCTTTCATTGGATGTTTTGTATTCTATGGTTTTCTTGGTTACTAGGATTTAGCTGACCCTATGAATTTAGAACTTTAATGAATAATTTAATCCTACTGTGAACTTTATATATATTAATAAGACTAAGTATGCACATTATTTTCCAGAATTGAGTCATTGCTGATGCATAAAATAGAGATGAGGTGCATAGCTTGAATCATAAAAATCTTTCTAATCCTTGATGCAACTTACTCGTGTAGAACCCACTGTATTTTTCTTTGCTTGTTGGTTGAAAGTGCTGAATAAGAAAACAAAGTTTGGTTTTACAGGTACAACGCTTTTTATGAACAGAACAGTGGGACCATTTTCTCATGTATCTAATTTTAGAAGGTCAGAAATTTCCAACTGTATTGATGGAGAATGTGTGATTCTTAATTCAGTAATATTATGTCATTTTGATAACTGTATTTATAACTTTATTATTTCCAAGACTACATATGCTAGAAGTAAACAAACAAACAAAAAAGATAAATAAATTCTGTAATATACTTCCCTACCCACCCTGTTGCTGAAGACAACTAGCTTAAATATATCATTTGTACACAGCTCAGTTTGGTTTTGAAATAATTATTCTTTATAATTGTTAACAGAAAATTGCAGTATCACGAGGGAAAAAAAAAGTAACTTGTATTTTAAAAAAACTTGCTTTCATTCAGTTTCGGTTTATCTTCATCCCAACAATGACTTTATTAAAACAGTGACTTCTCGTAAAGGGGGAGATTTGAACAGATAGGCTTAATAAAGATTCTGCAGTACATCTGCCACAAATGGTTGAGCACTGCTACCAAAGTAAGACTAAGATATGACTGAGAATAAAGAACTTTCAGATTGTTTGAGCTCTCAGTGAAGGAGTTTTAGATTAAAAAACAAAGGTTGTGATGTAAATGAACATAATTCTAAGAAAACACATAATAGAACCTTGCTATAAAAGGAAAATCCACTTTCTGCTAAAGTAATAAAATTTCAGTGTGCTGCAATGGGAAAACAGCAAATCCTGCATTGCTCTGGGGTTATTTTTGGTTTTGTTTAATTTATTGCCACTCCTAGTTGGGATATGTTTTCTCCTCTTTTGTGTAAAAAAATTTCAAAGAACGCAGATGGTTTACAGTGTCACCAAAAATAATACTATTGAAGCTTTAAATTTTCATAGGTATCCCTCTCATGAATCTTTGTGCAAGGTCAGAAGTTACTGTTATCATTTTTCCTCTGCTATAGATTTTTTCTTCCCAATAATGCATGGAAAAATTGAAAATATTTACAACACCATGTTTGGAAGGACAAATCACTTCAAATATGTAGTTACTGAATAAAAGGTGTCACAATGAAGACCTTTTTTTTTTTTTTTTTAATTTCCACAACATGCTGATTAGATCTAAACTGATTAAATCCAAACTGTGCTGTTGCCTAAAACCTGGTGAAAGATGAAATTCAGCTCATCTGCACATTTAAACATTAACAGTCAGGGAATTAGACAAGAACCGTAATGTACTTTTAGTCTCTATATTTTGATGAAGAGTTCACAGTCCAGGAGAATCGTAAAACAATACTTCAACACATCTATGACTTGGCTTTGGTAAAACTGGGTAGGGTTGTGGGTTTCTTTGTGTTGAATTTTGAGATGTAACTTGAAGTGTTGTCTTTCAAAAAAACACCTATTTCCTCTGTATACAAAAACTTCCATCATGGTCACACCTTGAAAATTTGTAACAAAGCTTTGCTTTATACCAAAAAAAGAGTTACCACTGAAATTATGAATACTTTGTGAATAACTTTGGAGCAGATCTTCCTTTTAGCTATTCCAGTACTTTTGATTAGAACACTCCTATTAAAGTATCTGTTTTGAAAAGTTTAACTTTTTTTTTTTTTTTAATATTCAGTACGAGTTCTGTTATTTCTTCAAATTCAGATATTTCTTTAAATGTTGAGTTTAAATCTTCTGGTGATATGATAAATAACTGCCTCATCTCAGTTACCAAGATTAGTTTATATGGAGAAGAATGTTTATTGATGTATTGTCACTGTTTATTTTGTTTTACACAAATTTAAATCTAACAGCTTTACAGCAACAGGCCAATGCTGCTGCCTTATTCAAAACAGGTAGATATACAGATACTCATCTATTGCACCTTGTATTTACATGGAGTGCAGTGCACAAAACTTGTCAACTTTGCTACAGCAAAGCTCCACTTTTAAAAAGTCTGTTTGATCTTTATTTTTATATTAAGGTACCTGCTGCCTACAAAACCTGAAAAGAGAGCTGGACATGAATATTCTTGCCCTATGAGCTTATATTTCATGCAGTTCTGTGAATTTTGAAGTGTGTTTGGGGGTATGGTCCCTTTCTCCCCTGTAAGAGTTTAGCTGATTTTTGGAGGCCATCTAACTGAAAAGGTGTGTTGTGAAGGTGCAGTCAGAAGAAGCCCTAGCTGCAGCTCCCTCCACCTCTGCTTGGGGCAGTCACTAAGATCTGAGAGTCATGTACTTGATCCCCATCTGAGCTAGTCTGTGGACACAATGATGCTCCATCTGTACCCCATCTCACTCCTCCCTTGTCCCGATCTTCATCCCAACCTGTAAACTTGGCTTTCTGGTTTGACCTTGGGCCTTTCTCCTGGCTGTGGACTTGATGGGTTTTCTGGACTCTTGTCTGATCCTGGCTACCATCACTGGGCCTGATCCAGTCCCTGACTTACTGACTTGGTTTCCTGACTCCTTTTCAGGGAGGCTGCTGCCCGTGCCTGCCTTGTGATGCTCAACTTCTATCTTGCCTTCGATGGGGCAACCTGCCCTTGCTGCTTCCTGACAGGGCTAAAGGGAGAGAATCACAATACTCTCTAAACCATATTATTTGTATTATTTAGGCTAAGTTTCTGCTCTTTGCTACTGTCACCCAAACACTGAATCTGTCCGCTTCTAAGTGACCTTGAAGCTGCATAAGCAAATACTTATGGGTACTTATATTCTCCCTTTTCCCTTCTTCCCGTGTATAAATCACTGCATCCATCATGAAAGTGCATGTCACTTCACACTAATGGCTATTTGATTAGCAGCAAATTGAAATTATCTGGATGAATTGTCAGTGGCAGTGATTTAGGTATAGCTCAGTGTTAACACCAGGGTGAAACATAAGGGGGATGGAGCATCGGCGCTGCAGTGAGCTCTTGAAGAACAATCAGAATAAAGGATATGACCACTAGTCTCAACTTCCCAGTACCTTTATTGGAATAAGGCAAAGACACAATTTAACTGGTTTTTGAAGACTGCTACCATTTTGGGATGCTGCATGCTTAATTTAAAAATGGTCATTAAGAATTAAACAGCTAGTCCAGTTGCAGTGACTCTCCTTGGAGGAGGCTTTATTAGCTGAATTACTGTGCAGGAAAATGTGCAATTAAAAATGTAAATGTTCTCGTGCTCTTAATTCATTTGAGTATTTCTAGTGAAGACACAATGCTGCTTATAAAGAAGTCAACAAGAAAAAAAGAAAATACATTTATAAATAAAACATAAAGGAAGAAATAGCTTCTTTCCTTCCAAGCTCAGATAGTCTATTCCGTCAGACATTTAAAATAAGCAACTTTGAGACTGGAGATATTTTAAGAAAAGGACATATGTCTACTTTCTTGACACATTAGATTTTAAATGCTTTTTCTTTGCCATGAATAGCTATGTGATATGTCTTCATAAAAGCTCTTTAAAACATTTATTGAATTCAAGGACAGGGAAATAATTTGTATTCAGTCTACAAGGTAGAGAGATTATATGTATTTATTTGCATAATACAGAAACATAAAAAACAAAGACCATATTCTGTCATAAACAAAATAAGATTTTACAGCCATTAGTAACGGGTGAATACAGGACCAAAGTATGCACAGGTACTTTATGGAGGAGAAATTATTGCATGCTTGAGTGTAGCTGAACGGAATAATAAAAGGGAGTTCCTGCTAGGATTATACCTGCAAATGGGTCTTTTTAGCTGTCAGCTTATGCTTAGAGAAAAAAAATAGAAAGAAAAAAATCCAAAGAGGTTTACTCAGTGAGATTTCAAACACAACCGACTAGGAGTCAGAATTGCTTGTTCTGAGAAGTAGAAGGTTGAGGCAAAAGCAGGGTACTCTTGAAACCTCATGTGGTCATTGTGAAGACTGCCCACAAGTCCGCACCCGAGTCCTACTAGCTCGTGTTGCCAAAGGCAGTTGGGTGAGCAGGGCAGAAAGCAGGGCAGCAAAAAGAATTTTAGGGGGAAAGTGAGAACTTAGAAAGTCTTACTGTGGCATTGATCAACAGCGAGATGATGTCAGATAACGCAGCATTTCAAGCATGAATTGCAGCCAAGTAACAGAGCTGGTTTTGCTGGCACTGCAGATCACAGTTGTGACATAATACACACAGAAAGTAACAGTACTGAAAACAAGATCGAAAGATCTGTGTATTTGTTAACATTTCCAGTTACCACAGGATGAAGCATAAGTATGTCTAAAAGATAAATGAAATTTATGTAAATAAAAACAGTAAGCAAGAGATGGAAAGTGCCTATTAAATCTAGGAAAAATCAAGGATGAAAGTGAAAGCAGCAACAAGAGCTGTAGTAACCCAGATCTGAATTTACCTGGGAACCTTCAGAAATGTGAAGCAGTCTCCTTCTCTTTGTTTATGGTTACTGCACCCTCTCTGTTCAAACACCATCTCTGATTAAATCTGCTGCAAAATCCGTGTTCCATGGTAAGTTCATGAGCCATAGTATATGGGATATGAGTTAAATCATTCACAAAACTTACTTAACAAAATCTCCCATTCAAAAGGTTGAGACAAACACATTTCTATTTTAAGGGTAACATAGAAAATACCTGAGTGTATTCTCTTTTGAAATCTAAAGACCAGTTAATACAGCCTGAAGACAGGTGTTAACATATCAATATGTCAACTATGTGATGAGGATAAACAGAATCAAATAGGCTAGAAAAGGTCCTGAAATTCAGAGGAGTTGTTGAAAAAAAAAGTCTGAAGGAGCTTACTGTCTTATCCCCATTCTTCCTAAACATTTGACTTTATTAGGACAAGGGAGAAAGCATGGATTTCTGTTCATTTTTCAAGGTCTTATATTTATCTTAAAGTGAGCTACAGGATTAAGCTAGTGACGTACATGCTGACCTGATCACAAACTATTTCACTATCACTGTAAAAGGACTATTCATAATTAAGTTTAAAGCAACAAACTAGACATATGTTATGTACTAATTACTTTAGTGTTTACTGAATACACCAGTCTCTGAAGCTGCTTCGGTTTTGAGAAAATTGTGGAGACAAGGATTGGGTAAACGAATTGCACAAAAGAATGTTATATCATCACAAAAAAAAATCTAATTCTTTTTCATGCAAAAAAAGAGAAGTCTTTGATTATTCATTGGACTCTTCAAACAAAGCATAAGTTTTTCAGGTAATGGGCCAGTGATCTCAAGTATTAAACACTGCTCTTTCTACTTTCTTTGAGTCCTCAGATCTGTGTGCATATATTCTTTGTACATGACTGTAGATGGAAAGAAAAAAGCTACATACATATAAGAATACACATCCAACATACAAGGGTTGGTTTTTTTTGGTGAAGAGGTATTAGTAATTGCTTTTGCTAAACCTGTTTTTGTGCTGAGATCTGAGTAAAGCATTCAGATCTCAGCACAAAAACACACATTCTATTCTCATCAAAGAATAGAAACTGAGAAGGAAAACTCACTTCTAAAGCTTGAGTGAGCTGTCATTTGCCTTTGAAGATTACTCAAGATATAAAGTTTAGGTGTCAGTTATGGAAGAATTAATTATAATTGTAAATGAAGGGGGCAAATAGAATAGATCTTCGTATAAATGTCAATGCCTTCATAAATATATATATGTATTTGAATGCTTCTAGATAGATTACACCTGAAGAACTCACACAGCTAATAAAGAAATGGTGACAACAGCTGAGCTAAAGGCAAAGCCATTAGTTTTTGTCAGACGCTCAGTAACATTCCTTTCCATACTTAATTTTTTTTTTGTGGGAAAACTTATGAGGTCTTTATTGGCCATGGGGAAGTGATGTTACACGTAGATTTAAAAGAGTTGATTTGGATTAATTTTTTCAAGGACTCAYAAGAGCTTACAAGTTAAACCTGTAGCAAATGCTAACAAAGGTATCTGGTAATGTATCAGAGTTAATTTCAGTGCTTTTTTGGGTTTTTTTCAGTTCTGCTCATTTTAGACATTACTGTGAGGTACTCAGGCAGACTTTCTTTTAGAAAGACTTTTAGAAAGAAAAGACATTTTCTTTTAACATGTGAGCTAGCTACTGTGTTCTTATTGATTTTTTTGTGGTGTTGGGATTTGATTGACAGCCTTATCTATGAGTTCATTTTGTTCTGAGAACTTGAAGCGACCACAGGTTAACATGATTTAAACAGGATATTAAGTCTCAATATATGTGGTTAAATCAAAGTCCGGTCTTGATTTCAAGTATAGTATATTTATTCATATATCAAATTGCAGGTAGATTTTGTTCTTGTTGATAGAGTAATATTTATTTTACTATAAAATGACTTAATTTTATTATTTACATTACCTGTAACCTTGCAAAAATAATGATTTATTAACAGAAATAGCATATTACACATCTCCCAGATTGGTTAGTTTTCCAATTAAATAAGGTCTGAGAACATAATTTTGTTAATAAAACTTGAGGATTTTGCTGTTAAATAGTAGAGATTCAAGTAAATATTCTTAAAATTTATGTTTTGCTAACCATAATTTGGCAGCTCGAAGTAATTAAAATTGTAAACATTTATACAACCTTCTGAAGGAATTTAGTTACTGAATGTCAAGTATAGGGATATTTGAACAAAAGTAATAATGGTCATTATTAGGTCAACTTTGTTTTTGTTACTACTCACCTTGCTGTATGAGAGGATAAACACACTGAATAACTGATCTCTTCCTTTTCCAGCAGTCTGCAGTAGTGGGGACCATCTGTATCTGTGTATGTTTCTCTGTGTGTGTATATGTGAAAGAAAATTTCTTAAAATTTAAAATTTAGCTTCATAGTAAGAAATAATTCTACTGTTTCTTAAGCACCCTTGACTTCAAAAAGACTTCTTAAGGGTTTTCTAATACTAGATTCTCTGTTGGCATAAGATTTTACAAAAGTTGGGGATTTTTTTGCTGAAGTTTGATTACTCTTTGGATATAAGGGACAAAAGTTTGAGGGAAAGAAGGGGAAAGCTATATAATATTATAATATAATAACATAATACTCTAATTAATATAATATTATGTGTATTATAATATGACTCCCAAGGCAAAATAACTGGTCACATCTGGTCAGGAAGAGCCCAACCAATACTAAATGACAATCAAAAATTATACTGATTTGTTAATAACTTCAAAATGTTAATCTTAGTTGCTCTTAGCAGTTAAGTTCCACCAATATGTGCAGATTAATCCTTGTTCTGCTATATGACAATACAGGTTATACATATATGTGCTGCAAAGGTACTTCAAAATATGGTTAAATGGTTATGAGTCTAAGACTGCAATGTATTTTTTCAATGCCTGAGATGTTATCGGTGTTAAATAGATAAATCAGTATAAAGTCTCTATATTCACCTTCCCACCTCTGACTACCCTGTGTTGTGCTGTGGACAACCCACACTCCTCTGTAGTGGAAAAAGTAGTCTTTGGATCTTCAACCTCATACATGTCATGTATGGAGCTTCCTGTATTTACCTGACTAACAACCTGGACTTTGTGTTTTAAAATTTTAAATTAAATTCCTCATATATGTTACTGAGAGATCTTTATTTCTTTGCTTTCTTGAACTGTGTTCCCATGTCACAGCCAGAGATCAATACAGTGTAATCTCAGAGCTTTGGAGCTGCTCCCGGTAATTTTTTTCCTGTGAAGAGACTCACCTTATGTCTCTATTACTGGTAATTTCTCTTTTGCAGTATTGATGTACATATTGGCCTAGAGCTGTAGGCTTCAGAGTTATCTACCACTTATCCTTTGCCCTGACACCATCGCAAACAACAACCAGTGATTTTAAACCTTTTGAAGAGATGGTAATTTAAGCATTAGAACTTGAGAACTGTAAGAAAGCTTTCCTTTTTATTGACCTCTCTATTTTTCCTTTACCCTGTGACAAATTTTGTAGGGGAAACCTTCTCAGTTACTTTTAGTTAGTATTAAGCCTGGAAGTTTTATGTCATGAAGTGCATTAGAGATGTTACTTGTGTCTGAAGCTGTATCCTCAGAAGGGACAACAGCAGATATGAACCTTTGCCTATTGCTAGAAATAGGATTATATATTGCAATTTCAGTGTATCACATGTGGAAATATAGAAACCTACCACTAATGAGTTATTTAAAGCATTACATTTGCTGCCTTGTGAGCTCAGGCTAATGCTTTTGTTCGGATCTTAACTGGCAAAGGCAGGCTATAGCCAAACAAAATGAAAGACCTGGAGGGATTCCAAATGGATGGCATCGAAAAGTGATGATAAAAGCAAGCTCTTCCTACACACATCCAAGTTAAATTAAGGATTTTAGAAAAGAATGATGGCCAGTAATTTTCTCTTATTTTATTTAGCAAATTTCTCTTGCACTGAATTTTCTTTCTCAGTTTCAAACTGCAATCCTGTAGTTTACAACAACCTCCATTATGGTATTGCTTCATCTTTGTGTTCAATTCTATTTAGTCTCTCTAACTTTTGATATAGTTTTTGAAACAGTCAGTGATAGTTTCTTGTCACAATGACATTTGAGGCCCCTGCAATGGTTTAGATTTACTAATGTCTTTTCTTTATGACTTCTGTACTTTTATGTTATTTCCTACACACCTAAAAATCCCCTAATCTTTTTCTGATCCATTGTACGATAGCCTATTTTATAGCTCAAAGTCTGAACTGAATGATGCCACATTTCTCTGCATGTGAGCAGAGGTTTCTGTGTCCTTATAGGAATAAAGGGCAATTCACTTCTGAACCTGACTGATAGGGTTACATCAATTAGTTAACTTGTTTGTACCTGTTTCTGGTTAGATAAGGAATTCTAGCTGAAGTGATGAAGGTTTTTAGCCTCTGCATGTGAAGTAATTGATTGTCTCCCCTTTCATGGAGCTCACATCTCAGGTAGGGAACTAACCTATTTCAATAGCTACAAACTGAGTCAAATGGAGAGTTCATAGATCTGATCTGAGAGAACGGAGCTCTTTGGGTTTTTTTTCTTCATTAACTAAGATAGATTTCCAGATTAAAATAGCTAGCCAGCAGCTAAAGGACTCTCAGAGTCAATTTACTTTGTAGCAATAGCAGACGCCTTCTCCCCAGAGTCCATTTTTAGTACAGAAAATATGTTACATGGAATTATAAAGAATAAGACCTAGAGCTGATGTAAACTTGTTTTGTTCTAATGAAGCAGGAAAACAGATCCTCTATGAAAAGTATTAACGCACATTTTGGAGTAGATTCTTATGTCTGGAATCAGGACTGTTGGGAACATAGGTGCCCCTCTAGGGCTGCAGCTACCTTAGCGTTTTCAGTACCTTTGGAAAGTTTTCTAGATACGACATATTTAAACCTGTTGCTCTAAACATTTTCCATATCCCCTGAAAAGATGCCTATGTATTTTCAGCTTGACAATTTGATTTTCAGTAGGATGATAAAAAGGTAACAAGATAATAAAGACTTTCCTCTTCAGTGTCAGTATTAGAATTAAGCTGAGAGGGACAGCTTTCTTCCAAAGAATATTGATCTTCTAAAATTTAAAAGGTACTTACATCTTTATTCCTACTTATAATTCACAAGCAATCTTCATCCTGAATTCTAAGTCCATATCTATTGCACTGATGGGCTCACCAGCAGTTTGCCTCCCAGATTTTTAGGATGAGTGCAGATGTGTTCCTTTGTGTTTGAAGAAAAAGCTGAAGAAACAGTACCTTTGAAGTTTCTAAATGAACAATCCATGCACTTCTGGTCTCATTTCTTATGTGAAGACTGGTAGGCACAAGCCACTAAAAAAATTTCAGTGGGATTTGTCAATTCCTAGTCCTGGCATTGCTACATTTAGAGTTGAGAAAAGTGAAGAAGCTTGGTTTGCAAGACCTCTCTGGAGGTCGCCTGCTCCTGTGGCCTGCACAAAGTGGAGCTGTCCTCCAAGGCAGGGTGGGCACCATTGGCAGGATGTTGCCTGGCTGTGCTGGAAAGTCCTCAGGACAGAGGCTCCATGACCTGTCCTCATGCCCTGCTCCCCACAAGGAGAAACTGCTGGCTCCTCTGCAGAGATGCTGGAAAGAAAAGGGGTTTTTTTCAGAGAAATTCGGAAGAAATATGACTCTAGATTCTTAAATATGAATATTTTATTTAGCATACCGGCACTTTGAGTTAACAAGATGTCAAAAAAMCCCCATTATGTGTTTATAAAGATATTTGCACTGATGTTTATCATTGACAAGCACTGACTGAAATAGGTGTAGCAGGTAATATTTCAAGCCTGATTTATTACTAAAATTACCTTAGGAATTACTTTCTTGAACTTTGTAATACAAGTATTTAAGAAATGGCTTTTTTGCTATATTAAAAGTTTGCAGATTACCATCATTCACCTAGCATTCATTGGCTATAATTTTAAGCTTATTTAAATTCTGATTTATAATGAAGACCCTTACACAAACCTAATGCAACATAAGAAATATTTTTGAGTTCTACATGCTTATCATCTATGTCAAGAAAGAGGTTTGGTAAGCAAAAATTGGTAAATAAAGTTATCTGCCAGACATTTTTTTGATTACTCTTTTTTCAGGTCTGTCTTATCTGGTATTTCACTTCTGTTTGTTCACTCAGGATTTTTTCCTAAGAAATGCCTGTACGTGTTTTCCTTTATTACCAGCTATGAAGGTGGAAAAGAATTAAAATTGCTTGTTGGCTGGCTTCAGTGAAAGGTCTCTTGATACAAACACACAAAAATATTTCTTCTAAATATGGGAGGTAACRGAAGGAAACTAGGATCTTTCTAGTCCATTTATTAAATGTTCTGTATTGCAAAATAAATATAATTAATTTTTTTATGAAAAGTTTTGTTGTTTGTGTTATGTTTACACACAAAACAAGCCTTTAAAAATTATATGACTTTATTATTAAGGTCATAAGAAAAAACAGATTGGAAGACAGCTCAGGTAATTCATTTTACAATGGTGTTTCTTTAATGTATTACCTCTGTAATACCTCCAACTTTCCTCATTTTAAAGCACTGCTCTATTCAGTTGATGAAAAAAACCACAAAACAGCACAACATGTTTTTAGTCATCAGAAATTGCCTCTTACTTATAATCAAAATGTAGCAGAAATTTCTAGGATCTCAACGTCCACGAATTGTGACTTTCTGCCTTCCACTGTTCCTGTTCTGGACTAAAGCATTAATTAAGGAGCCAGGATTTGGTGTTTAGTTTGCAAACTCAGCCCCCAGTTTGTGTCTGTAACAGGTGTACAACATTTCATTTCTTTGGTATATCTTTCTAGTTTTTACTTCAAGCTCTCGAAGGCAGAACTTAATACAGTAAGGACCTTCTCTTTATTTTATGCTTTTTAAATGTTTTCTGACTTTCAGTATATTAATCATTAAAAGTACTAAGCTCACTTTCTAAAATGTCTGCAAGTTCCTGGTGATATAAAAGTGAAACTTTACTTTTCTCAAAGATCAAGATGTCTCCTTCAGAAGTGCATGAAAGTGAACACCTTTGACAAAGTTTCCAGTGGAAATAAAAAAAAAWGGCTAAAATAAAAGACAAAACCCATCAGCTGTTCAGAGAAAAACTTCATGTGATATAATTTGAAGAAGAGCCGAGTGAGTGAGGAGAGTGAGTTTCAGAAAAGGTTTCATCTTGTTACGAACATAAGCAGTATTTACACACCTCATCTTACAAGGAGCAGTACAGAATTTGCTTCGYTGTCCTGCTCCCCTGAAGGGTAGTAGAGGCAGAGTTTACACCTTTTGTGGAAAACTCTTTCCAAGTGCCTTGAAAAAATGTGTCCAGCAGACTGAACTTCTCTATATCTCATTATTATTATTTATTTACTGTTCAATAACTTTTTCAAACACTAACAATTGTGAGATTTATGTTTATTGGTCTCTTCTTGTTGAAAAAATAGATAAAAATCCTAGTTATTAAAAGATTAATTGAGTTCTGGAGCTTGAAGAAAGGTCTTCCTAATACTCATAGTTATGATTCTAAACAGTATAAATAGGCAATTCTCACTGAAATTGTACAGAATTTAGTTATTCAAATTAGGGTTGACTTAATGTGACAAATGCTTCTGCTAACAATATGTTAAACTGACAATGACCTTGTTATTTTCATAAGGTAATATATAATATAAAAATAGAGTGTTCTTGTAGGTGATAGGAATAGTAGCACAAACAGGATTCTGTCAATTTCTGAGGCACTTGAAAAATCTCTCTACCTGTATTTGATTCCTCTCCAAATTCACCAGCTGCTAATGTGAATTCTCAGAGGACTGAATCGGTCACTATTTTATAAACCAGTTAGAGAGTAATTGATATGTTTTTTTAATAATTTGCACACAGATTGCCCATAGAAGAAAAATACCACTTGTAGACCTTGTAGAATTTTAAGTACAGTTGTGGCAGTTCCAAACAGTAAAAAGAGAAGGGTGTGCACATCTAATTTTCAACCTTTGAGTATTAATTCTCCCTTGAACTCATGCGGATTCAGGAGGAAGAGATTAATTTCTCTAGAAAGGAAATTCAAAGCCATTATCTTGACATTGTCTTCTATAGGAGTTTGCTCTTCTTTTCTGCCACTGTCTAGTGATGTTACTGGATTTCCTTTTCTCAGAAGAAAACTGCTTGAGTGTAGGTATGGGTAACCATTTAGAATCTGAAGTCCTATGAGGCCATTGACAGCTTAGTAGAAAATTTGATTACAAATAAGAATTTGACCTCAAAATACAGTTCTAATGGTCAAATTTCTGACAGGTGAGAAACTTAATATCCATAAAAAAATAAACTTGAGTTTTCTGTCTCAATGTGCCTAAACAACCATTCTGAGGAGACATTCTCTCCAACTTATGTAATATGTAAATAGTCTGTCCATTGTGGTGAAATCACAGGAGATAAATCTGAATCCACAGGGCTTAACACGCAATATCATGATGCTGATTCATTCATATGGTGTATCAAAACCTGGTTTCATTTGGAGATACAAATACAACCCTGAAAATCCTTCCTCCATTTCTCCTCCTAGTTTAGTTGTTGTTGCATTTACCTTGTGAAAACTCCTGGCTTAGACCTTTCCTTGTGGTATGTTATCCTGATGTATTTCACATACAGCATTACTAACATTCACCCATGGGAATCTGGAAAATATTTTTCAATTTTCATTTACTCTGCTTTATGGTACATACTGTGTTACAAAATATGTCAGAATTAGTAAAATTTAAAAGTATTTTATATTCATAATTTCAGCTGAAACTACTTGGTCAGCTTTGACACAGATTTGGAAGTACTTTTCCGTGACCTTTAAGTTCAGGTCTGTGAACTATGTTCTGCACCTGTCAGTCAAGGATGTCACTTGACAGTTGGAGTTAACCTTGGCAACAAAATGGTCAGCCTGGAAAAAGGTTTAAACCTGCCTGAGTGTACTCTTGTTGCCCTTCTTGCTGCCTCTCCATCTCTGTCATTCGAGTTAAGCTCCAAGAAACTGTAATTGTGACCCAGGGTGGCATCAAGTGACACTCATTTGAGCCCTTGGTCCTGCAGACTTGACTTAATACAGCTGGGAACGCTCACTCTGGCCATAGRGTGGTGGTCAGGATTAAGTTCAGGATTATGTCTGCACCACAGAGACAGACATAGGAAAGGAAAAGCAGCACGATGCCTCCTTTCCTCTTCCTTGTTCTTTTGAATTAAGATATAGAGTTTCTTGCARCCTCAAGGCAGGAGAASAGGAGCTAAGGGCTCACTCTGTTCTATTTGACMTCAGGTATTCAGTGCACGGGAGGAGGGATACCTGGGATCTAGCTCTAGAGGGATGAKTCATAGTTTATAACACTAAAGATAGTCTGCCTGCTAGACAGCACTTCCATCCAAGGGTGTGCATGTACATMTTCACTTGAGAGAAGAGTGGTTACACATGAAAAGGTTTGAATGTAGGACAACAAAGTTGTTGGTCTCCTTGTGAATACACAGAAGGGTGCAATGATTCAACTGCAGTAAAATGTAGGAGTTTAGCTTTACAAATGTATCTGAATATACAGACACCCTGAGGCCTAAGAAAGTCACAATTATATACAGGAATATAGTGTTTTGTATAGTTGTGATGAGTTGTCTCAGTTACCCAACAGAAGGAGATGTGGACTTTCTAAACAGGTAATCAGAGGATTTAGGCATTTGCTGAACAACTAATTTGAATTGTCTGTATTTTTATCATTTACAGATGGAAGTGTATGGTACAGGAACTGTGTTATCCGGCATTACCAGTGTTATTAGTGAGAGTTATTAACCTGGAATTTTAAGATACTACAGAGTAAGTATTTATAGCTGTAAAAAGGCATGTCCTTCAAACACAACTAATGTTTGTTCATTTTTGTTTAAAGTGCTGGATTTATTGTTACTAATAAAGCTATTTTAATTATCTCTACCAATAAAGGTCATTGATTATAATAAGTTGCCTTTTTCCTTCCTCAGCCATAAGCACCGGGCCATTTATTAGAAGGGATAAGCAGTATTAGGATAAATATTTTTGTCAGAASTTTTGCACAGATAATACATAACTTCATGTCCATCAGCTTATTGATGGCAGAGGAGTAGTGCCACTGTTTTAGTGGTATTGCCACAAAGAAGCAGGCTAGAAGCAGTGGAATAGTGTCCATTCTGCTGTCTCTTTCTAATCCTTATTAGCTACACCATGCGCTGACTCCATTAAGAAATTCAACACGGGTCATACAGACAAAAGTCTTCTTCACAATTCCCTCGGCTTTTCCCAGGAAAAGCCACTCTCCCTCTTGCTCCACCTTGTGGCAAGGATTCTCGGCATAAACTTCTATGGAATCACAGCTGAATAATTAAGAGAAGACATAGCTGTGGGGTCTCCTAGAACGGTTTTACTAATGACCAAACTATGATCAGAGCTTAATTAATCAATGGCTGAATGAAATTCAAATGGCAATCAAATTATGATTGTGCAATACTTGATTTTTAGTCAAACAATGATTTAACAATGATCTAACTATTATTTATATTATAATTTAGGCAATAACTAGATCATGACTTAGACAATGATTTGGACAGCTGTCAAACTACTACTTCCTACGCTTCCAATAATTAAGTTTATCTCTGGCTCTCTATAAATGTCAGTAGCATACAATCTACCTTTGGGCCTAATGCAAAATGTCACTTACTTCATTATAGATATCAGATGCCAGGTAAGGGGTCTCTCAGTCTCGAGGGCAACCTTGAGAGGAGTCCCTCATCAAGGGGCAGCTCACCAGCGTGCAGCCTGCTGCCGCACGGGAGAGCCTGAGGGGCTCAGAAAGGCTACAGATTTTGTAGCATAAAAGTGATTGACTGGTAGCAAACCTCCCCACTTTGGTGTGTGTGCAGGGGTACAGCTGTAGCAGTTTTAGCTCTGTGTAGCCCCAGCTTGAGTTCATATTTTTGGCTGCTGATAAGACACAAATTCCTTAGTTCCTGAGAAGAGGCAGACTGGCACAGATCTCACGGTCTGCACAGCAGGGTTGATTTCAGTCAGGACTGCTTGTCAGTGAGGACTGGGTACTTGCTCAGAGTGGGTGCATCTGTCACAGTGGTCATGTAATTAGAAACCTTGTAAAAGGGCTCACTCAARGTGTCAAAGAAAATCTGATTTACYGAAGTATTAGCTATTTAGCCTTAGGGTTATTTTATATAACTTATATAAATTATATATAATTTATCATTTATATCATTTATAAACCCAGTAACAAGAGAAATTTGTGCTTCTGAAATAGCTGATTTTGTTTATTACCACTGTCAACTGATATGCAAAGGCTTTTGGTACATCACAGCTGTAACAGTACAATATTTACTTTATAGTTCATTATATCTGTGGTAAATATACAGGGATGAAGTTGGCCTCAGTACATGTGAACATGGCATTACTGACGTATAAAGCTGCATTATTGACTTGAGTGGAGCTGCACTCTCTTATTACTGCATCTGCCTATTGCTACATCTGTAGTATATGTATGGGCTAACATTGTTATACCAGTGTAATTTCATTTAGAAATACAACACTGTAGTGATTTTCCTATTTAAAATTATCACCACAGAACATTTCTCCAATTAAACTTTGCTTTAGACAATAATGTGCTTTACTGTACTGAAAATAAAATTTAAAGTTTAATTAATAAATAATTTAGAAGCTAAGCTTCTTTATATTCAAGTTTGTTTTTGTTTATAAAACAAAAGAAAAAAGTAGAAGACGAAAATCATTACTCCAATATTCATTAATTTTATAGAGTGGCATTTTAATATTGAGATTATGCGTATAATATATATCCTATTATATAAGGTGCATCCCTATTAGAGTGGTGTATTCTTATCTATAATAAATACTATGCAAAAGTTTGATGTAGTGAAATATTTTGTTATTTTGAAAAGTTTCTTCATAAGCTATTGACTGTACATATTCCCTAAGATACCACCATTAACTATATTTCTCTTAGAAAACCTTGATATATCATACCCATAAAGAGTATAGGATTTGTTTTGAATTTCTTAAAGTTTTTCACAGGTAGTAGAATGTAATCTCTCTTAAYTAAAACTTTATTGTTTATATTCACCTGATCCTTTTTTAAAAAAAAGAAAGAGAAAGTAACTTTTTATTTCTCCAGGAAAAAACAAACACAAAAAACCAAACTTGCTGTCAAATAATATTACATGGGACAGCTCATCTGAAGTTTCTGGTGGAGTATATTCTTTCATCCTTTGAGCACTAACTTCAAAATAAATGTTCTGTGAGCTGTTTCCTGGTTTCCATCTAGTTTTCACTTCTGGTTCTGATCAGAAACTGGAATTATATCTCTTAGAATTTGCAAGTTATTGGAACAGTTCTATTATATGGACAAGCTGATCAAAAAGGTGGCCAAATATGCTCTTTTATAGGTTTGTCTTATTTTAGAGGTATTTCTTAGCAAGCAGCTTTGCAAGAGAAAACAAGCTAAAAAGAAATTGTAGAACACTGCAGGTTTTCTTCCTAGCAATTTCTTCACTGTAGGCAGTAATAATGCCAAGAACAAAGAAGTGACATAATTTTTTAAATAGGAAATGCACAAGGGATGGTTCCCTTTGGCTTTGTTCCTTTGTAACATTTATCTTCTGCATATATATTTTTAAAACAAACAGCAAACAACCAACATTTCCTGAAATCATCACCCCAGGAGGATTTGAAGCAGTGATACAGTAAATTTTGTCTTGTATGATTGTTTCCATGCAGAGAAAAAAGATTTCCTCCAAGCAAACAGTGAATGGTTTTCCAATGAAAATTATCTTTAGAAGCCTTTTAAAGTAAAAAGATGTCTAGAAAATATGGGAAGACTGAAAGAAAATTATTCAGATGTCTTTTCTGATACCAAGGTAGTCATTATTTTGTAGTCATTGCCTCATTCGTGAAGTAATCTAATTTATTTCTAGTTTAGCCAATAATGTTTTCTTTATTAGCATGCCAAAGATTTGCTGAAGACCACAAAAAAACCCCATACATAGCTTTTTTCTGCCAATAAAATCTATTAGATCAATATGAAATAAAGCAAAGACATCAGATTGGTGCCAGATATTCTGTCTATAGTGAATCTATTTGCATTTTTTATTTCTAATCTTAACAATTCATTTAATGATACTTCAATTTTTAGTGAAACCTGGCATGTTTGGAGGCTTTTAGTTGCCTGAATCTCCTTTACACTTATGATGGTATCTTTCTGTGTCTGCTACTAGAATATCACTCCCTATTGAACATATTTGCTTAAAATGTTTGCTGGAGATATTTGTCATTTAATGTGCCAGTTTTTCCAGGGCTCTGGAGATTGCCCTTTTTAGACTTATTTTCATTATCATCCCTTATTTTCCCTGGCTAAGCACTTTCAGTTTTGATTCCAATTTGGACATGAAAATTCACATACCCAGGTTTCTGTAGTTACTCTGCCTTTGCTCTAGTGTTAAGTACTGTTGTTCAGAGAAAAAAATATTGATTTTAGGGTCATATGTAGAGATCTCTCATCTCTAATATATCAATCTCACAAAACAATTCAACTCTAGGTCTTATATTTGTTTAAAAAATCAAGAAGCTTTGCAAGAAGGAAAAAAAGAGAAAATCTTGTTCTTAGGAGTTCAACCTCCATTTTGACAGGCGCCATTCTTATTTGAATACAATTTTTATTAATTTATAAAATGCCTCTTTCTCCATTTCATATAAGCTCTCTGTTTGTTCTGAAGTTATGATTCATACATCTTACATATCCTTCAAATCTTTTCCTTCCCTTTTTCCTCACTACCCGAATTTTATTCAGATTTCCTGATTTTAACTAAAAGATATTAGAAACCTATTTCACATTCAGTGAACATGAAATATATCTAGTTTGTCTCTTTCAGTGCTAAATGTTTGTTGTTTGGAAACTTTAAACCTTATGCAGATTTAGTTTTGATGCCTTTGAATCACAAGGTTTTGAGACTATGTGTCAGGGTTTTAAAGTACACTTTCCCTGTACTTAGGATAATAAAAGTTTTCTGGTACAATGTGTGGACCTCCGTTTGTGTTAGAAATCACACAAGTAATTGAGCTTTCAGTTTATCCTGCCATCCTTTCCTTCCTCATGTCTGCCTTTCTTGGACCTCTCCCACCTCCATGGAGTATGAGCAGCTTGAACAGATCCAGAGGTTGACTGGAGCAGAAATGAGACAAGGCACTGGTCTTTGTTATCTCTTTCCTCAATATCTTCTTAAATCTAAAATCATTTGTCTCTACCTAGTAGATATGATAATCGTGTTGTCTTTCTTTTTTTTTTCTATTTTTTTTTTTTCAATTAAGTCACAAACATCCAAATATTTCCTAGTTACAAATGTAGAGAAAACAGTTCAAAAGATTTAGAGAAGAGAAAGAATTAAATAAATGAATACTAGGAGCCACTAGAACCATTCTGGATAGGAAAAGTGGAGAGAAATGCATTGTAATAACAGAATGAGGAGATAAAAATTAAAAAAAAAAAACAAACCTGTACTTGGATCCTCAGGAATCCTAGGACATCATTTGTAGACGGAAATTCAAACAAAGTTGTTGCATAAAACACAATAAACACGTATTAGTGCTGATTTAAAGAATATCTCAGATGCATGCCATCTTAAAGAGAGGGGTTTTTTTTGTACAAAATTCAAAAAGTGCTTTAATAAGGACTGTTACATTCTACGTCCTAATTGTAACACCTAGATGGAATTTAGCAACAGTATAGTACAGAGTTTCTTTTCTTTGCTCATAAGCACAGTAATAATGCATGCAATGGTTTTTATTCTGCAGATATAAATGGAACAGGCTAAGCAAGCAGGCCATTTYTTTTTTTATTTGCAATGATCATAACTTAGTCATATGGCAGCTATTCTGTCAAAATTCTAATAGTGTGTATGCCAGTCACATACAATACTCAGCTGAATTCTGCAAAACAAACAAACAAACAAAGAGACCACCAAAACACCCACAACTCATTAACAATGGTTACAAAGCAACAGAGACATCATTACTAGGCACTGTAGAAGTACATCCTGGACAAAACTACAGTGTGCTATTCAAATGGAATATAACAAACTTAGGAAAAGATGTTATTTAATTAAAAAGCCGTGTAACTTCTATTCTGGTAACATTTTTCCATTAGTGAAAAGGGCTGAGATTTTCTGCTGACACTGTATATGAATAGAATTCTACTTTAATTTTACACTTAACTTCCGGAGTGATTTCTTACAGTCTTCCATACATGATTCATAGGATTTTTGAAAATCCAAAGATGTCATAATAAAATATTCAGTAACCAAGGATCTCCTAAAAGAATTATCACAGTTTCTAACTTTCAAAAATTAAAAGAAAACAAAAATAAAAAAAAAAAAWAAAAAAGAAGAAGTGTGCATTCCTCATGTATTGTTCAGGCTTCTGTTCATTTTTCTGAAGTCAGAAACTACTAACAAGACTTGTAAGGCTATAGAAGAAATATTGCCATGATTTAATAATTAATTGATCTGTACTACCCGTGGGAGTTTTGTTGTTGTTTGTTTGTTTGTTTGTGGTTTGGTTTGTTTTGTTTGGGTTGCGTTGGGGTTTTTTTAATAACTTACAATAACACCTTCTTTGGGAGGAAAAGGAAAAAAAAAACTGCTGAATGGTGCCTTGTGTGGGAGGATTGTACAATACCCACTTAAGTAGTTTTGACATTAGATGTTTTATTCTTTCTGGCATTTAGGCCCAGGGACTTAGAGGAGCACAGCAGTTTAATGTATGTCTTTATGCATAGCAGCATAACTGATTCAATTACAAGACATGCTACACTGTAATCTTTTGGGGTGATGTGGGTATGTTTCACACATTGTAGCATTAATGGGACACAGCTCATAGTAAAAAGAAAAACCTAATGTCAACAGAAAGCTAGAATTCCTCTTTACCAACATTAGGTTGCCAGTTGTTACCTAAAAGTACTTTTGTCTCTGCAGAAAAATAGACGTTTTAGTGCCAGATTCATCTGACCTATTTTATCTATCTACTTTATTATSAGGTGACTCATGTCTAAAGAGTTCAATGCCTTGTTGGAGAACCTCATCAGACAGCTCAGATGTACGCATACATATTTTGTCAGATCAAATCGTAACAAGAACGGACAGACAAACCTGAATTGACTGAGTTTGTGTTATTCTTACTTATGGAGAAATGCTAGAGGAGGAGCGTGGGAGGTGGTGGACAGCAGTAACTCAACCTATAAGTGGAATTTTAGTGTTGCATAAAAGGATCTAACAAAAGTAGCCCTCACAAGCCAACACAGAAAAATAATATGGCAATCTTCCCAAACTAGCATTCAGCAGACACTGAGAGACTCTTCAAAGGCAGTGACCATAGACACCCTGAGTGAACTAGGGGTCTGGTTTTGAGTGAAGAAAGTTCACTGTTAACCTTCATAAAGAAGGAGATGAGCATCAGAGCCCTAGACGCCCTGAGCGAAAAAAGGCATCGTCATATGTAGTGAAAGTTAATGCTCTACTCAACCAGGGCTGCTGAGCATGATGCCCAATCTTTATCTGTTACTTGGAGGAAAAAATATTATTTATCCCAACAGACCTTTTGTGCAGGTGAACTCTCATATTGCCTTGGCAGGAGGCAATTGTAGGTTTTGTAATCTCAGAGGCTACAACCCTTAGACACCTGGGTTTACTTAGCCTTTGAAGGAAAACTGGCTGTTGTTACTTTCTGACACTGTAGCTGCCTGTCAGAGGTTTCAGTGAAGCTATTTCTTTACTTTGATAACAGGAACTGTGCCGCTGAGCTGAGGTGTGTTTCTGGAGAACATCATTGATCAAGGAAAAAGTTAAAATGCAAAGATGTTATTAAAGCTACTACAGTTTAAATTGTCGTAATTTTCCATCTTTTCTTGCTGTTATTTCCCTCTTATGCACATGAAAAAATACATTTGTGAAATCTCTGGTAGAGGTTATAGAAAGTGCCATTCACAGGAGCTGGCAGGAAATATTTGAAAGAGAAATAATCAAATATTTTAATCTGGAAGAGTGAAAATTACACTGTGTCCCATTGACCATGTGGCAACAAGAAATTTGCAGAGTACAGACTCTTTTTCACAAGAGATTTCAAAATTTCTCTCAGTTCCAGATGAGAGTGAAAATAGAATGTTTTAAGTTCACTACAATTGTGGTTTAATCTCTGCTGGCAGCTGAGCCCCATGCAGATTCTCACTCACTCCCTCTTGCTGAAATGGGGGAAAGAATCAGAGGGTAGAAGGCAGAAAACTTGTGGGTTGAAATAAAGACAGTTTAATAGGGAAAGCAATAGCTCCGCACACAAGCAAAGCAAAACAAGGAATTAATTCACTGCTTCCCATGGAGTGCTGGTTTTAGCTGGGGTAGAGTTTTCTTCACAGTGCTGGTGTGGGGCTGTGTTTTGGATTTGTGCTGAACACAGGGTTGATAATTCAGAGATGTTTTTGTTATTGCTGGGCAGGCCTTACACAGAGCCAAGGCCTTTCCTGCTTTTTGTACTGCCACAACACTGATGAGGAAGTTGGGAGTGTGTAGGAGGTTGGGAGGAGACACAGCCAGGACAGGTGACCCAAACTGACCAAAGGAATATTCCAGACCATGTGATATCATGCTCAGTATATAAAGTGGGAGGAAGAAGGAAGTAGATGGGAATGTTTGGAATGGTGGTGTTTGTCTTCCCAAGTAATGGTTACATGTTATGGGGCCCTGTTTTCCTGGAGATGGTTGATATTGTTAGTTAAAAAACCCTAATAACTCTTGGACATAATCCATTTAATTGTAGTGTTTCTACTTCTGCCAGGTAAATTACCAATGTTATTTTTTCTCAGACATAYATCCATAAGTTTTTCTCTTGTCATTGTGTTTTTCCTTTAAATGAATAAGATAATACTTCTATTTGCTATTTTCTTTATATGGTGTTACTTTTTATTAATCACAAGAAAACTGATCTTTTGGTTTAAGATAGGTATTATTATGATGCTACTCAGACATTAAGATGACCACAATGACAACTTTTAAAAATAGTCCATTAAACCTGTACCTCGATTGACAGACATGAGCTTTCCCCTCTGTTTTTTTGACCACAGAAATCTCATGAACAGCTGAGTCCCAAGGAAAGACATATTTTACTCAACTTCAGCAGACTGTATGGACATATGTGGGATAGGTGGAATCTAGTTCTGCTTGGCAAAGTAGTAAAGCTTTCACTCTTCCACAGAGGAAACRATACATTTTAATGGCTAATACCATTAAAAATAGAATTTTACTTCTCACTGGATACAGAGATAGTCTGAAGAATGACATTACATATCTTTGGCATCAAGCACTGTTTCATTACCTTTGATTTTATGCAGTGAATACTTAAACTGTCCATTCAAATGACAGTAAAACACAATTTAATGAATGTCAAATGCATCCTTTCCCAGTATAGTTAATATTATAGACAGTAGGTCTAAAGTACTCCAGTCCATTTAAAAGTGATTTCATTCAATATGAAAGAGTAATTTGCATTTAAATGCAGTGTAGTAAAAAAACTTACCAACTTGATTCTGCATTCAGTTGCATGTGTGAGAAATCTTTCTGGACCTTCAGTGAACTCATGCAAGTCTGTTAGTGGAAGTATCAATGGCCATCAGATCATTAGTGTTCAGACTTTTCTTTAAATGCAGTTTTTGSAGAATAAATCATGCAATTAAAAAAAACCAAAACTAAACACTTACTAGTGACAATGGACTTCAAAATTTTAGATCAGCTGAAATCTCTGGCCTTTTTTATATTTAGAGTGTTTGTATTCTGAAGTCATGTTATTGCCAACCACTTCATAAACTCTTTAGCAAAGTTAAACATTTTCAAAATATCAAAAGCTCTTCTTATTAGCAGCAATGAAATTTCAAAAGTGAGCTTCAGAGATGCAATCAACTGTTTTCAAAATCTTTGTTAATTGAAAGGATTTTCCCAGGATTATGCCAGAGACATTGTTAATATGACATCTGGTAAAAACATATTTAGAAATCAAACATTTCTTAACATTTTCAATTTTTRTATCTTTAAAAAATTAATCATCAACCTAAAMTTTGAAAATAAGAAAATTTAACCCTACTGTTATGTTCAGGAGAAATGAAATCTGAAATCAGTATTCAAAGAACTATCATAGCTACCACTCAATGGAGCAAAAAAATGTAAATGTATTTTGATGTACAATAGCAAGCTAACTTTCGTGTTTGAAGAGCTGTTTTTCCTGCATCAGGTAGGAAGCAGGACACAGATAAACTGAGTGGTGTAAGCACCCTGCTTCTTTATGTTTATATTTAAAGAAATRCTGCTATTTCTTTCTTCCTTCTTCAATGTAACTCTGACAGACTTCATAAAGAATTAAAAAAAATAAATTAGAGGATTGCATGGGATACTTTCTGCCTCAAGAACTGCTGTTCGACAAACTTTAATATGCTAAAGAAAAAACTTGAGAATGCTTGGGAATGCCCATCAGAGCATGCAAATTTTTTTTAACATTTATTTTTARATTATATGGGTAAACAGTTTTCATTGCCATTACACTTTTTCACACTGTAGGTACTTAGTAATTTGGGGAAGAACAAAAAACAAGCAAGGTAATTAACTTTCAGAGTCCTCAATCGAAAGAATTCAACCAGAAAACCCACAAAACATCTGGTATACAAAACCTGATTTCATACAACTTTCCTTACTGTTTAAATGACACATTTGGTGTACGTTCCTGATATAGAATACATGCTTTGAGGTTTAAGATTAATTTTTAGTTTTGAATATTTTGTGTAGGGATGGCAAAACCAACTTCTAGCCTTGGTTTCTAWAAGTAAACAGAGAAAGTCATGTATAGAATAGGCTTGTGTTTAATAAGCCCTCCTCCATATGGAAATTCATGCCTAGTATTTATATTCCTCTTAAATTCTCTACACTAATTATTGTGTCCATTAAATCTGGGTTTAACTTTTGCTTCCAAAATATTTTTTTTCTTTTTTTTTCTTTCTAAAATCAAATTTAAGAGCTATGCCTACATGCACTTCTACATCTAGAATATTTTTAACTTTCTTGGTGCAAAGAAACCTGATCAGCAGAAAKCAGGTTCATTTCACAATATTTATTAGAGGGCTGGCTTTAGTTGAGAATGAAGATAGTATCACAGAGCAAGTAGATTTACTATCTACCTAGATTTATTACTGTACAAGTACCTATTTACTCACCATCTTTTTTGGTACTGCAGAAAAGAAATTGTTTCACTGTGATCCTCTCTGTAGAAACCTCTGTCTCTTATCAAGTTGTATACAAGAATAAAGAAGTTACAATTAGTGAATTAGTTATACCAAGTATTGAAAATAAGTTCAGACAAGATTGAATTTACAAATTCAAAAAGCAGGAAGGGGTTGCAATTTTAAAAGACAAGTAAAATGAAGCTGTATAAATTGATTTAAAACACTATAAAATCTAGGCATTTTCTCATCTTTCTTCTCATTTTTAATTGATATCATGTTTCATAATAGTTGTCCTCTCTCTTCATTACCGCAGATGTGATGCTCAACAATTTATCAAATTATGTCTTGCTGACTTTTCTCTTTTTTTTTGGCAGGTAGTTTGACATATTTCACCACRCATGAACCTTTTCCTTTTATCATTGAGGTTGGAAAAGACCTCCAAGATCATCGAATTCAACCATTGACCCAACACCACCATGACAACTAAACCATAGCACCAAGTGCCACACCCAGTTGTTTCTTTAACACTTCCAAGAATRGTGACTCCACCACTACCCTGGGCAACCCATTCCAATGCTCAACCACACATTCAGTAAAGAAATCCTTCTTGATGTCCAACTTCAACCTCTTCTAGTGCAGCTTGACTGTAAGCCCTCTCATTCTATCACTGGTTACCTGGGAGAAGAGGCTGAACCCCATCTGGCTACAGCCTCTTTGCAGGCAGTTGTAGAAAGTGCTAATGTSACCAGTGAGCTTCCTTTTCTCCAGGCTAAACAATTCCAACTCCCTCAGCTGCTCTGCGTCAGACTTGTGCTCCATTGCCCTTCTGTGGACATGCTCCAGTGCCTCACTGTCCTCCCTGAACTGGGGGGCCCAGAACTGGACACAGAACTCGAGGTCTGGTCTCACCAGTGCTGAATACAGAGGAAGGATCATTTCTCTAGTCCTGCTGTCCACACGGTTGCTGATACRGGCCGRGATGCCATCGGCCTTCTTGGCCACCTGCGTGCATGCTGGCTCATGTTCTGCCACTGTCGACCAGCACCCTCAGGTCCTTTTCCACTGGGCAGTTTTCCAGCCACTTTTTCCCCAGTCTGTAGCACTGCCTGGTGTTCTGATTCAAGTGCAGGATGAAGCATTTGGCTTTGTTGAGCCTCATACCATTGTTCTCAGCCCATGAATGCAACCTGTTCAGGTCGCTCTACAGAGCCTTCCTACCCTCCAGCAGATCAACGCTCCCACCCTACTGCTGTCTGCAAACTGACTGAGGGTGCACTCAATCCCCTCATCCAGATCATCGGTAGAGATATTAAGCAGGACTGGCCCAAGTCCTGAGCCCTGAGGAACACCACTAGTGAACAGCCACCACCAACTCAATGTAGCATCACCACTCTCTAGTTCTGGCCACCCCAGAAGTTTTCTTCCCCTTTCCTTTGTATAGTTACTTCTCTCTTATTGATACTTCTACCTTCCATCAAGATTATACACATAATTCAAGAAGTAAATTCTTTCCTGAGCCTCAATAATAAACCAGAAGTCATAAATATGGACCAATATGCTTCCAGAGAGATCAATGAAATTTTGCTTGTGCAGTTTCAGTGATTACAAGATCCATTTTTTTTTCCTGCTTGCTACTTTGAGCTAATGTAAAGTTAGYTCTGTTGTATTTTTACAAAACATTGTAACATATGTGAAGAACTTCACAGAAGAGAGAAGGATAATATTAAGAAACACCAGGAGCTGGCAATATGTAAAAGAATAGCTGTAGTCTGGGGAATTTGTGGGAGAGCTGCTCATGCTTATAGAATTGACAAAATAATTTGTACTTAATCTGCATATGGAGCTATATTGTTTATCAGACTGTGACTTTACACTGAACACTGTATATGTAAACTTCACTGTGAAATAAATTCTTAATAAAGGCTTCTGATGGATATTCAAAGATTAATGTCAAGAATCTGAAGGAGGCTTGACTTTCCAATTATGCTACCTTTCTAACTGGGTTTTCATGTAACAGCTCATTTCTAAAAATATGTGTAAAAAAGTTGTCTTTTTCCAGTATTAATCAGGATCATTTTTTCCTCTGGATAAAGCCATATTTTATCATTGGATGAAGCCAAATCTTCTCAAATAAAAGCAAACATATATCCTGATGAATAACAGTAATAATAGCACACATTATTTTTATTATTGGTATCGTACAGCTGGACCAGAAAGCACTCTTATTTCTTCCCTCTCATTTCTGTCTTCTCAACCTTTTATTACAAATTTTAAATTAGAAATGTTGCTGATATGACCCTGGAACACAGTACACAATTTGACTTGTATTAGTAATTACAAAATTACTTATGATTAAGATAGCAGTAAAAAACAGCTCTAGACTTTTTTTGCAAGAAAATTATAGTTTGCTATTGACCTAAGTTTTCAAAGGAAAAATATATTTTTCTTCTTCTGGAACTGCTGACAGTCACCCTTATCTGCCCACACTTCCCAACTTGATGATAGTATACCAGATATTCCAAACATGAAGTCTAATTTGATAAAACATTTTGAAATAAAAGTCACATGCCTGCTAATGAGTCTTGATTTTGCAACCCATTTTGTCTTGTAAGTAGTTCAATATTTCATAGTTGTGTCTTCAAAGGATGCTTAAAATATAGAAATTACAATAGTTCTCTATCTCAACATGTAAAACATGTGCATGGCAAGCAAACAAAGAAACAATCAAAATGTGAGTATTTCTAATGGTAGCTACTGGAGTACCCTTCTTAAATACATTAAAAGGACTTCCATTTCCTCTAGTCTCTTTCCTGGAGTTTTGACTCAGTCTTTACTGGTGCAAAACCCCCATTATTATCTGTAATGAGACCATTTGAAGTAAGGTTGGAGCTGCAACATCATTACTCTTCTATCAACCCTGAATATTCAGCAATACCTCTTCAATACTTACATTTTTAAAAATSTAACTCACAACATGCTTTTGCTGTTTTTAATGCTGAGCCATCTAAAAAACATTCAGTTTATTATCTTGTTCCTGAGGTTCAAAGTAAAGCTGGAAGAATAATGGTTCTCTTTCAAGTTGATGGTTGAATTGCAAAACTAGGTGGAAATTAGTTCAAATGGAACTAAATTATTTTTAGAATTATTTCTGACAAAGTGAAAAAAAMCCCCAAAAAACAATGCTAATTTTCAGTCAACTTCATAATATTTTTCTGGTTGTCATAGTAAGTATGCAAAACCTGTTAGCAAATGAATAAAAAAATGGCAGGGGGAAAAATACAACTTTTGAATGAAATGTTGGAAAGTTTACATAAAATTGTTTTGATGCTTCCAAATGATCATTTTTTCTCCTTTAAAACCTCCTTTAATGGATTCCAGATTTTCTTCTGCCTATCACAAGTCAAAAACCCCAAAATTTGTAATGGTTAATATCTTCTCAAATGTCCACTTTTTGGGAGAAAGAACTCCTATCTTGCCTGGTGCTAGCAAAGCTTATAAACGCTTATGTAATATCAATGTCTTCTAGTCCTGTGGAAATTTGATCTTTCTGTATAATAAGCAAGAATTTATGTGACATTTCAATGTTCTTCCTGAAAAAAATTTACAAGGGTAATTTTTCTAAAAGGTTTAGTATACAAACTCTCTAGGTTTTCATATGACAACAGATTAATAAAGAAAAAATACAGAGAAATGGAGCTAGCTACAATCTATGTACAGAACACCTACAAAAACTCCTACAAAATTATTAAAGTCTCCACCTAAACTTAGCTGGAGGAAATAGCAGCATCAGGAAGACTGGCAGGAATTTTTATTAGGACTATGAAAAACCATATCACAAGAATTATCCTTAGAATTCAAACTAAATTACAAACTTTCCGCAAAAAATTCCCATTTTCACAAAATTTTTCCCTGAGCAAAACCTTTGGTTCCTCTTCAGAGCTCAGGAATGCAAAACCCACCATTTTTGTGGGGGTAGAAAGGGAAGGATAAGGATGTGCAACAGTAGGAGACACGGGTTGGCAGTATTTTGGAAGAGGTGGCCATTAAATAAATAAATAAATATATAAACACAAGAAACCCCAAACAAAATCACTTACTCTGACATCCTGTTTATATTCAACATCTGACAGCTTTAAGGAACTCTGATTTTAAATAAGAAGTACAAGAAGTTTTTTTACCATCAGAGATTGTTCTCCATTTATCCCAAAGGCTATGAACGACTCTTGATTACTAAGTGTAAGTAGCTTAATATTTTGAATAATTACTCTAGTGCCAAAACTGTCTATAAAATATATATATATTTTCTGATTCAATTTCTGATTTAACTTCTTAAATTTAAAGTTCTTGACATTTTACCTTAATTTTCCAAACTTGCTTTTATCTTCTGTCTGTGTTTAGGTGCACATGTGTTTGTATGCGTGTATGTGTGCAGATATCAACATGATTAAACTAAGATGTCTTCTGCTTGTGAGGAAATCTAGACCTCTGCACCAATAAATTCACAAGTGATTTGACTTATCATGCCAAATACCTCCCTGTAACCTTCCTCAAAGCTTAGATGTCATAAAGACTCTTCCATGAGTTCCTGAATTTTGCCTTTTGACTCATGTGCTGTCTTATTTCATTAACAGTCTTGACTGAGATTATTTTTCTTTGGGAGCCAAATTCTAATCTGTTACAAGTTCTGGTCTGTGTAAATCACATGAGAATTCTCTGAACTAGTTACAGATTATTTAAACCTGTCTTGATGCCAGATAACCTAATCCTGATAGTTTGATTAAACAAATTATTACATTGTGTTGCATAAATTAAAATTCACCTGGAAGAACAGAGATGGGGAATAACTCTTTGTTACAACTTACACCCCAAGTATATCCACGTTTTTTCATTTTTAGACCTTAGCATTTCTCATAAGAAAGGAATAGTCACAGTCCTCATTAATAACACAATATTTTATTTATATCCAGGGATCAGAGGCCRTCTACAGGTGTCCTGGACTTATCAAGTTGCTGTCTTGCTAGTGCAGACAATCATGTGGTATAAATCCAAGAGAAGGCATGCGTAGGAGCATCCAGTTTCTTTGGTGCACAGTGGCTCGAATCCAGGTGAAAGCAGAGTATCAATGTCTAGCACCTCCTCAAACACTGGACTTTTAGAGAAAGGGTGGATAGTGAACATTCCAGGTTTTTAAATGTGTTTTTCTTTTGTAGTTTGGTTGTTTTGTAGTTCTTACGAGGTGGAAAATGCTCTCTGCTCTTTTATGTGTGCCATTGGCTGGTGGCTGACAGCAATAAGAACAGTCTGATGTTCTCTTAAATTCTCTTTTTTTCTATTCTGTAGAGCTTTTTAGACTGTCTGCATTTTCCTAGCATAAGTCTCTACATTCATTTGTTTTCTTCATCTTATGTAATGGTCAATTATTTCCTTTGAATAAGGTGGGGAGAATGACTCTCCATGGGGAGAAAACCTTGTCAGTTCTACTGGGGTATGATGAAGGAGCTATTATTAATATTTTTTCGTAGCACTTGTGTCTTCCTATCACGTTTTGAAAATTGAAGTACCTTTTCTGGAATGCTAATGGAAAAAGAACAAAAGAAAAGCAAACATAACTAAACTGTAAATTAGTTTCAGAGTTTATCAAAACATTTGCAGAAAGCTGTTTGCATCCATCATCTAGCTCAGAGCATTAATCATATCAACGTTAGTCATTGAGTAATGTTTTTCAGTACTGTTCTAGGAATTTGGAGTAGAATCACTTATTTTACTGCTTCTCTTGGAAAATGAGGTCAATTTCCTGAAATATTTTTTTTTCTTTCCTGACTCATCTTTTGAAATTTACTGTAGACTTTGATAATTTAGATTCATATAGATTTTACTTTTTTTCTTTTTTTTCTTTTTTTTAATGGACAGTCCCCAGGATCCCCCCACATATTTCTCTTTCTATTTCTACTGTAAAACACCCTAAGATACTGGATATTTTTTTGTCTTGACTATAATAACTATATTGCTTTATCTTTTATTTTTTTTATCATCTTGCTCAAATTACATGTACCAAAATATTTGTTCATCTTTGCACTATCTATCACAATTATTATCTGAATCTAGATGGACACCTGGGAAGCAAAGCTGAAAAAATAATTTCCCCAGTCTCACTCAGGAAGAGTAGATAAATCTGAAGCAAATGAAGATGCTTTAACCCCAGTAGAAAGAGGCTGGTTTAGTCCTGGTCCTGGCTAGAATGATTTAATGTAGAGATCCTTCCAACAGCCTGTGTTTGATTTTTTGGGTTTTTCTCCCTGTACTATACAATACTGCTGTAAAACAAATCTTTTAATAGAACAGATATTTCATAAGGACTTAATTCTTACATATATGGAATATTTTCATAAGAGAATCCTCTATATTGTGCCACTCCATGGATTCTTATGGATGTGGTAACAAAACTACTTTCTTTCCACTGTATAAATTTACAGCTGCAGATAACCCCAAGCCATCACATGCCATGAACTTCCATAAAAAGTGAACTGAAGTACAAGGCACACTTGATGAGAAAAAGCCCTTGCATTGAAAAGCTTGCAAAAAAACTATTAGAAAATTACAGGGCTGAAGTTACTTCTGTTTCTCATTTCCAAAGTAGGGGTATATTCAGTTTTCATTGGAAACAACACAAATACATGCACAAACACAACCTGGCTAGGCAATGCAACACATTTTGTGTAGAAATAGATTTTTAAATATGTACCTGTCAATGTAATGCTGTAAGATAAAACCTTGGGGATCCCTCGAGGCTTCTCCTGTGGCTATTTCACTGTTCCAATGAAAACATTCATTTTGTTTACTTCTTCTCAAACCCACTTCCATATTTTGAAGACAACCAAGGTGACAATATGCCATGTTACATTAATTTAAACTTCTGTCTACTGAAGAAATTAGCACTGCACATGCTTATTATAGTAAAAAGAGGAAGAAGATAGCATTTCAGGATATCTGTTCCCTGAAAATGCAATTTTTTCTAAACTAAGCAACACATTAGTAAACCATTAGTTTTTAAGATATGATCCTAGACAAGCGATACATTCTAAGAAAGAATATTACTGGAATACAAAGTGTATAATAGAGTCCATTACTAAGTACATTCATACCATATTAGTTTTGGCAGCATTACTAAAATTAGATTTTTTTGCAATAAAATTCTTTGATTGTTGTTAAGATTAGTAACAGGATTTTAAGGTTTTTTTCAGTCTTCTATTTTTCCTGGCATCACTGAATATTGGAACAGAAAGTGTTATCATATTTAAATTTCAGCCTCTTGTGAAAAGGGGAATAAATATACAAGATCATGMAACAAGATTTTATTAAATTTCTGCTTGAGTTTTCCTAAAACTGTGCAATCAGAAAGTTCAGCTAAGGTGTTTTATAAGACAAAATTAGAAAAAATGCAATTAAGAAATTAAGACAATTTTTAAGGGTGTATAAGAATAAAAGCAATAGCAGGAATCTGATGGAAGATACATTTGCAAATAATTGTTCTGTAAGTAACACATAGCAGAGCAAAAATGTCAGGAAAGAACATCAGTGTGGGAAAGCAAAAGAAAGTAATCAAAGGGGAATGTTCCCAAATGTTTACAGTTGCTGTTTTGATGTGCTTAATTGATTCTCTTTTGGTGTTCTCATTGCCTGACAGAGGCAGAAATAAAGGAAGAAAATTTTGATTTCTTAACTACTTGTTACAGTTCAGGAGGGAGATAGATGTTCTCACACTTAGTGTCRCGCACTGTCAGAGCAAGATGCATTTGAAAAGAGGAAAATGAATTGAATACTCAGAATCCCCAGAGCTTCATTCAGAGTTGCTGGTTTATTGCTACTTTGAAAGACTAGGGAGATCATCAGTGTTGTAGTGTAGACATTGGGAAAACTGGGGAGTTGGGTTGTCACAAAGTGGTATAATCAAGTGGGGAACTTTTTCCCTACTGAACTGTTTTCCTGTTACCTAAATTATAATGGGTAGCAGTTCTCACATTAAAGCTGCGTTATTTACGTTGGCAATTAAGCTAGTTATTAAAATTATGCAGAGGAACTTCCAAAAAAAGCGATTTATTTTAAGAAGTCTCAAATTACAGYAAGATATCTAGTAAGATTCCGGTTTTAACAGGAACTGATTGGTGATGAAAGTACACTGGTATATTGTAACTTTAAGGTACAGTGTTTCTGTGAAAGGACCAAGGACTTATGCCTTGAAATGGCAGATTCTCAAAAGCACTTTAATGAGAATAGGTATATGAAACAYCTCTGACATGAGTGTGAGACCTTTCCATCGATGCTATGAGAGAAAATAAAAAGAAACCTTATTTTATACTTAAACAGTTACAGTAAACATTAAACTCTTTTTGGCAGCATTATCATAGCTACAAAGAATACAGTAACTACATGAGAAGTTAAATGAACACTAGATTGGCCTATATTTTGAGTGGTAAGTGTTCTGGCAGGACAAGACACTTTGAAGGCACAAAGTGAGGGTCCCACTGAAATACAGTTTCATGTGATAAATTAAAACTTGCGTAATAAAACCAGATTCTTATTCTTCAGCCAATGTGTTCCACTTTGTGTTGTCACTTATCTTTTATGCCTTATCTTGCTATGCTGCAAAGAARTAACAAAGATGAATGTTTTGGAATATTTTTTTTTCTACTCTCTTTTATTTTTAGTCAGTTCTTCTTTCCTTCTCCTCTTCTTCAACCTCTTCCACTTCTCAAGCCTTGCTTCAATAAATTGGATCTCCTTTTTTTTGCTCTCTGATTTACATATCTAAGTCTCAAAACAAATCTGAGATAATGACTTTATCTTCTCTGTACTGGTACTTTTCAACTGTAGCTCTTTCACCCACAGCCTTAGATAACCAATCATTAAAAACATCCTGTTTTTCTAAAATCCCCACTTGTTAGCTTTTATATAGAACAAAAAGTAGATATAGGATTTTCTAAACTAAATAATTTAATAGACAGCAAGAAAAAAATCCCATCCACATATACACACAACAAACACACTGCAAGGAAGGGGGTAAAATATATTCTGAATTAAAAATAGTTAAATACCTTTTTCATATCTCTTATTATTGTGAAAAAGAAGATGTTTTGATGAGTTATGGTCATTAACCTCCTGTGAAGTAAACAGTTAGATTGATCTCATGAGGAGTAGAACTGTTATTTGTAACTAAGCTGCCAAACTAATGAGGTTATTTGAAACCATGACAATACATTTATATTGATATTTACATACTGTGAATTTCACATGATAATGGCTYAACACTGGTAAGGAGAAAAGGTATTATAAATACTATGAATTAATAAAGAGCCTARAACAAGCTGGTTTTGTTTTCTTTCATCATATTTCTGACCAAGTTAAAAATGGACTGGCAAAGCAGGATCTGATGCTGATCCTTCTCATAATAAAAGACATACTTCTTTAGGGCCAGATTTCAGCTTCTGGTTTTCAGCTTCCTGCAGTGTGGCCAAGATCAAAGTAGGATTCTTATAGCACCAATGTTAGATAGCAGGCATCAGAAAATTCCGGAAACAACAGTCATTATACACAGGACAGTCAATTCATCCTCTATATGAAAAAAAAAAAAAAAAATGTATGAAACACAATATTTTTGAAAAATTGAAATAGGGTCAGACAGGAAGTTTCATATGAACTTTTGCACTCAGACCATAAAATATAATCATAGATTATGAAAGAATGAAGCTCACATGTGACTTCTGTTCATTTCTGCTTTGTCTTCAAGGTGCTGCTGGCCAAGAAGGTAACAGAAAGGCACTGAGTGAGTTTTGTTTACATAGGAGAACTTTCCTAGTCAGACTAATAAAATTCTGTTTGGACACTTTTATTAAAAATGTGACCTTATATAACAATCACTTGAACTGCTTCCTACCTGATGTAAATCAGGGTGAAAAGAAATATTGCTCATATCAGTAAGGTATTTTACACAAAGCATATTACCTAAACCTTGAGGACAAATGCCCCCACTCACCCAATGGGAAACAGAACTCTCTAGGGTTGCTCTTTCATCACAAATTTTTTCTCCTGGGAACATTGCATTTGTCGTGAATTAGGAAGGGGAAAAATCACAGTCATGCCCAGTGACTTGTCTGTGGTGAATTGTAACTCTGTGACATATTTTGTGTGGTAGTTCTGAGGTTTAACATAGTTGAAGAAGAGATTAGCTCAGAACTTGGCATTTATATTAACCAAAGATTTTATGCCTAAAAATCTTTTGCATTTATTCAGGACCTAGAGGATTTTCTCCCAATAGGTGTGTCTCTTATTGGACTGTTCAAAACACTTAAAGAATTCTTCAATTCAGATTAATATTCTCCATAGGTACTCCTTCTGTTTAAATAATTAGTAATGTTGAATTCTGAGCCCAGAAATGTGATGGTTTTGTTTCCTCTATTACTTTCCAATATCTCAACATATAGATACAGGGGCTGGAGGAGTATGAGAAAGATCTTTCTATTGTCCTTCTCTGTTCTTCCCGAGAACTATTCCAGACAAAAAGGAAGATGGCCTACTGAGGGCTAAGAGAGTCTAAATGTAGTTACAATGACAGCTAGTGGGATGTGACAATGTGCATAGGAGTGATAGAATACATTGCCCAAAAAAAGCTGTTGTGTGTGAACCTACTCTGGGAAGGAATAGTGGAGTGTTTACATGTAGTTTCTGCTGCAGTGTCATCCCAATCCATTATGATTTTTTTCATTTATGGTGGTGTTTTGSTTTTTTTCTTCTTTCAAAGTGGACATTCCCTATTCAGCAATATCGGAACTCATTCGTTATTGGACTGTTCTGTAAAACAGTAACAAATCTATGTATGCTAAGAAGCCCTTCAAAAAATATTTGGTTTGGAGAAGCCAGTCCTCATAGCATGTAGATATCCTCAACTTCRTGAGAGAGGATATTTTGCAAGAGCTCTATGAGAAAAATGCAGAACAGTAGATAGGTAAAAATTCTCCCAAACCAGCAAAAACTTTTTTCTGAGCTTGGCTTCTACGATAAAAAGAATCAGACCCAGTCATTTAAACAAATTTACAAGAAGACTAAGGCCAGCCCATATTTTGACACAAGCTGTAAAATCACCCACTGCTCATTGTATCACACGTCTTTGCTGCACTGAATCAGCAGCATCTCTTGTCACTTTTTCAAAAAAAAGTCCTGCTGCTGCAGATTTTTCAGCAGAGCAAGGTATGAGCATGGGACAATGGGAGGGAAGCTTTTGAAGAGTTATAAAAAGTAATCTAAAATAAAAGGGAGATCAACAAAAGAAGCTAGAAGAGAACACAAAAGTGAAGGCATAGGATAGGCTGGTGGGAAATAAAGAAAACTGTACATGGGTGGGAAATGAATAATTTTCTGACAGTTTATAAAAATAGGTTGTGAATCTCTAAGAGAATCATGATTGAGCCTGCTGAGGAAAACTCTTGTACCTTTGTGCATGTTATTTGTGAAGGAATGTAAAGAGAAATTACTTCATTTCAGACAATGAGGCTCCCTAAGACTGGGATAGCCTCTCCAGCTGTGTGTAGAATCTCTGTGCAAAATACTGAAAAATGAAATTTAGTCCAGAAGTAGTTATTCTCTGTCACTCTACTATTTTACTGTGAAATGTTACTATCTTATTAATTGTAATACAGATGGGTAATCAGGAAAATATTTTTATAATTCTAATTTTAAGAATGGAAACTTGTTAGTTTTTTGTTCTTAATAAGAGTTCAAAAGCAACCCATCTGAAGATATCTGCAACTTTATCATGGAACTTCTCCATTAATTTGTGAAATTTATCTTAATTTCTCAAGTTTTCCTTCTTTCAAAAAACTTGAACTTTAAAGACATTAGGTCTCATTGTTCTTCAGTGTTGCTGGAATATTTGATCTATGTTCTTTTAAATTTGTTCCACATTTAGTTTTCCCTGTGGAATTGAATGAGAACCCCAAAGGTGCTTTGGTTACAGGAATATCAGAATCATACCTGGACACTGGATTACAGGAGACTGAGGACAGTAGGGCGAAAGAGGAATCAACTGAGCCATCATGTAGAGGACTGAGTACGATCTTGAAAGCAATGCTGCAGCGCTACAGGTGGACTTGCAAAATCTGACAGAAGACGGGGGCACTTTCAGCCAGTGAGGAGCACACCAGTCTTGTATACATGTCCTCTTTCCTCTTGCAACYCAGAACTGATTTCCTGACAGTACTGAACATGCATCAGACCTTTATGTTATGTCAGAAGTTAGTACACCCAGGAGCAACTGCTGAAGTTTATTACATAGAGATATTGCATYCCTAAATTATATTACTGAGAGGATTGACCTTCATGGCTAGGATATAAAAATGGTTTTAATTTAAATATAGTGTCTGTCAAGGCATCTTGGGAACCTACTTACAGGATGCTTCAGAGTATCTTATTTGACAGTTTGTGTTCTTTTTGAGTTATAAGGTTTTCTCTTTCATCTTTCTCTAGCTTTTATTACCACTTGTTTTTTTTAAAGTATGCATATGAGAGAGACAATGGTGCCTTCTGAAAGAGAAGACCATACAATACCTTCAGTTAACAATGCCACATGATCCATAGTTTGCTGTCAGTTTTTCTGTACTGTGCATTTTTCATTATACCTGTTACATTGTTTTTTCACTAGTTCTTGCACTGACAAGGATTTAAATAGCTGCTAATTTAAGAATGTATTGAGTCCCATTTACCGCAGAATAACAAACATTTGCTTGAAACTAAGTATCTGCTAAGTGCTGTTGTGGAGCTGCGTCTGAGGCTGATCTCTTTGTTAGGCTTCTTTAAAATGCTACCTAGTAATTCAAAGTAAAACTTAGTCTTTTATGTGCAGAAATGTGAGAAACTAAACTCTAGCAAAGCCAAAATGAGAGGGTATTCCCGGACAATAAGTGTATTGAAAACAAATGGGGTCTACTAGAATTTATTCAGTATCTTCAATTCTTGATGCTATATGGCACAATTTGATTAATTTTTCTGTTAGGAGGAGTTTAAATAAAATTATTTATTTATTGGAAGTCTCAACATTACTGACATCAAATGAAGAAAAAAACCCCAAACTCTCAGTAACTCTAAAACAGCTTTGAAACCATCATAAAGTGGTGCTGGAGCAATGGAGCAATGAGGAGACCCCAGAAACAGAATCAAAGTAAGAGTCTCCAGAACAGAATACTTTAAATCATTTGTTTGACAACCTTGTTCAAACAGATTTAAGAAGAAACTGTAATAGATTATAAGGTTAATTAATAACTTGGTGGTAGTTGATAGAATGAAAATACAACCTCAAGTTACCTAAGATGACTAAAAAACACGCTTAAGGGGAAATATATATATATAAATGATAGTATAATGAACTGCAACAAGACTACCATGTGCATGTTAAGAATTTTGCTATAGAAACATGAGTAATAAATCACCTGTTTCAGTGTCTTTCTTAGTTACCTTTTTTGTGTAAAAGACTGTGCTTTCCTTTCCTAAAAGGGGTGCCAGCTTTGTTAGAYGCCTGTCACCCTATTCTGAAGAATGGTAATAAAAACAAATGTCTAAAATCAGTGCATTGACTTGCTCTTGCACACTGGGTGAAACAACASTGCTGTAGGGACAACTTTATGGGATCAAAGGCATATGAGTGTTGCAAATATGAATTATATGAAATAAAAGCTGAGATTTTTTTTTTATTATTTTTAAAAATAAAAAAGAAATCTATGGAATTCTTTCTTGCATGAAAGTTGTGGAATTTAAATTTGGTGCATATGTGCTGAAAAACACACCATCATGTTTGTATAGAACAAGAAAAGCAGGATAGCAAGTCTGTTTGTGTCATCTGTTTTGATCCTACCTATAATACAGGATACAAATACCATTATTGCCTTCTTGTCTGACTTCAAGTGGCTCACTCAGGTTTTTATTAGGTATTCATTAACTTCTCTGCTAGTCAAATAATTTAGTTTTGTGGCCCTGGTTCTCCCTTTATTCATGCTGTGAACTTCCATTTATTGGTTATAGACTAGGCAATGAATCAGAAGTAATTTCATCCTTAGAAAAATGAGACCAGTTCCTTGAGTTCATTTCTGACTTCTTAGATTTTGAGCAAATCTTAAAGAAGGAAGACAATTAGTGTCCTGAYAGGCAAGAAGTAATTCAAACAGAGATTGTTTCCAGTCTGCTCGTTGTCTCAGAAATGCTTAATTACTTCATGACCTCACAAAGCAAGTGATGGTGGTGCATTATACAATTAGAGTGCTATCAAAGTATTTATCTATAGTTATTTTTTGTTATTGTATTAGGGAAATGTCAAATTTAAAACAAAAATTAAAATTGGAAACAAAATCTAAACCCATGAAATTTAAACAACTGTATCGATATTTTTGAAAGGTTGAATTCTTACTACAGTACTTCAGAAACGGTACTTCTATAAGGAGAAGTTCCTCAAATAGTCTAGGTTATACTCAGCAACCCACAGTGAGGTTTTGATAAAACCTCTTACACTCTTTCTGTTCTTTACATATTTGGAAAGAAAGATCTTTCATTTTTAACTCTATAGAATTAGATTTTAACATTTTGAGGCAGGAAATCTCTCTTATTGCACAGTGGGACTGACACTACTTATCCTGTTTACTGTCTGTGAGGCATACTGTGGTACACAAAATTTAGTAATGATAATATATTTTTAATTAAAACAACTTAGCCTTGCTTACTTTTATACATTCCACATCACATAAACTGGGGACCTGAACCATTGCAAAGCGAGGTGATGGGAATGTAAGCATCTGCTAACACAAATGTTATTCTAAGAATGTTGAAACTTAATTGCATAGAGTGAGTTCTTTATGCAAAATCTTTCACACAACACTGCCATGACAAATAACGGGTGATGAGAACAGGCAATATAAGGTGGAAAGACATACAATAAGGGCAAGAAAAGAGGGAGAAACACATGGCAATTCAATTTGTGAAGGAAAAATAAAATAAAAAAAAGAGCACTAATGTGAAAATGTAATCAAGAAAATTAAAAGGACTTGAAATCAAGAAAATTAAAAGGTCACAGTTAATATGATGCCACACATAATTTTTTTGCATAATATTTTTAAACTTTGTTTAAAATCCTTATCACCATTTTTGTAGGAATTCTTGGGTCATTACAGTTCCACTCTGAATGTACTTACCAACATCCATGAACTACAACCAAGTTCATTTCATTGGGGCACTTGCTGCTTATGCTGAAGAATCTTGTATTCAGAAAGCCAGTCATGTTCACAAAGCTCAGAAAAAAACAAAATGTTTTTTCCAGTTCAGCACTTGCAGACTATTTTTAATCTTTACCAGTATGTGGTAATACTCCATAGGATGATGAGACAAGTGAGGGGGAGCAGGGATGGTTTTGTGACCATCTTCCTACAGGATTCTAAGGAAATGAGCCGAATCTGTGTTTAGAGCAAGGTGAGTGCATCGTGACAACGCCGGTGGTCTGTGTGAAGGTCGTTGTGTGTATAGAAGCCGCTTTACCTTGTTATCCTCGCGTGCAGGGACAGGGGTTCATAAGAGCATTATTATTAGAAGCAAAAAATTTATACAGACAAGTTGTGATAAGAAGAGTGAGGTGAGCAGCCTGAGTTCTTAGACCATTATTAATAAAAAGGATGGCCTGTAATTATGGCAGTTAACCTGCATATTGTTGTCTCTAGAAGCCTTGGGGAAGATAGAAAATGGTTCTGGGCATCCTTCTTCTATAGAGCTAAGCAGTATCATCTGCACTATTCACTCTGCCAGCTGCCAGTTGCTGGTAGGGGATAGCTTTTTAACAGGCAGCCACTCCTACAGCAGCCATAAAGGTGCTCCCTGTGGAGCATGTCAGAACATGTCAGAATTTGTTGTGAAGGAAAAYGAAAATATGGGAACAGACCACAATCTGACAAATGTGATGGATACTGGGGAGTAAACTGTCACACTAACATTTTGTCTCCTTTGAAAACAAAAATGCATGTGAATAATAGAGTGAAATATGCATTCAGAATAGGGCAGAGTTTTAGATCAAGGCTCCCATTAGGTAAAGCATCTCTACAAGGTAACACCTAAAGGCATGCTTAAAGCACACATTCTGAATAACAATTGACTAAAAGTTGTGGTTTGTTGGTTTTTATTCTGATTAAAAAATTAATTCAATAAGTAGTTATCGGGAAGCTAACTGCTGGTGAATAGGCACGCCTTATAATATGACAGAGGTTTGAATGTAAGATGGGGTATGATGGACATATGCTGTGGGAGTCCCACTGTGAACAAATTCAGAAGAAAGTATAGATTTCTGGCTTCTGCATCTTCCTGAGTTCATATTCTTGTAGGAGAGGGAAGACCTTGCTTTTCACAGAGCTACCACCCTTTCCCTTTGGGAGGGAGCTGCTTTGGTTCATTATGGACTCAGAGTGAAACACATCCATGTCTGGCCTCAGAAGCCACCATGGCTTACAGCTGTGATTGCAAGCCCCTTTCTCTCCTCTGCCTTCTGGTGCCTCTTTCTCTTCCTTCTGTGTAACATAGAAGAGCTTTCAGAAGGAAAATTTGGTGGTTCTCTGCTGAAATACCACAATTGGAGTGTGAGTACTGAAAGGAAAACATCATTTCTGACAGCCTAAGGAGGTTCTCCCGTAAACATTTAAACCCCTTATATCTAATTCTGTTTAGAATGATTCAAGTGAAAGGAAATACTTTTCTTCATTCCTCTAAGACGGCTTTTTTCACTCAAAGGTGAAAGGTCAGCTAGGTTTTACTGCTCTCTTGTGTCCTTGCAGAGGTGAAGATATAGGATGTTGTGAGGAGTATTTTGTATACAGATTTTCTCATATTAAATTTATGGTATGTTTATACTACTGTATACAGTATACAATGGTATGTACTCTGTATGTTTTTCCTATATCAGAATACATGAAATACATATTGACCTTGGGAATATCTTGAAAAATATCTATAACTTTATTCATTTTTCTCTTAGTGTAAATTCACAGACAATTTGCAAGATGTCACTCATGCAAACACACGTACATCTTGCCAAGCAATAGTAGATACTATGCAGAAAAGATTTTCAATTTCATATCCAGTGTTTTTTTTATGGAAAGTACAGATGGTAATTTGAAAAAGTTTCAGGAGTATCTGGCTTCATTTTTATAGCCATGGTTACTTTGGTAAGTTATAGATAAATACTCAAATTTTCAAATTGCTGTTGTAGTCTTTCTTCTTTTTTTTTTTTTTTTTTAATTAATGCTATGCACAATTACTTGTTGCATGTAAATTGAAAGATACCCCAGTACATTTTCATAACCATATACTAAAAGCAGCCACTCATATCCATGTAAACAAAATCTAGCACAACTAATATTTGTTATGATAGTGGCAGTGAACTGCAAATGGGGTGCTGTTAGAAGAAAAAAAAATAGCAGGTGTAGTGGAAATTAGCTTGTAAAGACAAAGGCTGCAGGACAAACTATGCTATGCTCTGTTTCTTGTCAAATGTGTTACTAAATGAGGTTTACAACAGAAAAGCAACATTATTTAATGATATGATTTTTTGATGGATCTTTTTCTTCAGATGGAAATCAGGTTGTAATGCAAGGTTTGTGTTAGTGCATGTATATGTGTTTTGAACCATGATGCTACTGGATCTCACAGCTAAATGTGGGCATTGAGAGACTTTCCTAGTCCTGTAGTTTAGGCTTAGCTGAAGAGACTTGGTAGTTTCAATACTTGTTTTAGATTCTCAGAAGAATTCACTGCTGGAACTACTACTCCTACTCCTGTAGGAGGAACTCTGACCTGGACTCACAACATCCAGCTGGCTGAACAGGGGAMCTCTTTTTAGCCTGTAAGTTATCACAGATCTTGTTAATGGTGATAGGTATACCACACATCTTACATTTAGGTTAAATGAGAGGAGCAGTGAAACTGCATATGGAGTAAAATACCTGGAAAAATAAGCTGGAATAAAAGCATTTTATGGGGTGTGAAAAAGAATTATTTCTGAGGACTGATAAAAGAACAATTTTAATTTGTTGCCYTGTTTTCCTACATGTGTATATGAAGGGAAAAAAAAAAAAAAAAAAGAGAAAGTAATTTGTGCCAAGAGAGGGGTTAAAAGATGAGATTCCTAAAGTCACAGGCCTGTTTGGAAAAGTAGCATTGGAAACTGTATCACGTTTGTTCATCTTCTTTGAGAAAGCAGGATTTCATGGGGTGTTTTTTAAATAGCAACTGAGAGAGGACCAAAAGGTAAGTAACAGTAATATCCATTMTTTTCCTTCCCTCTCCACACCAATTCCCACAGACAACAGTACAGCAGGATGCTGATAGGCTGGACAATACCAGAGAAGGGTAAGTGCAAGAGAATATGATTTCAAACTATGCTTTCAGGGTTTTGGCCCTCCTAGCATAAAATTCTGGTTAATCTTTAACAGATTTTCTTATTTGTCCGTGTTGAATATACTTAATCATTTGTGTTCCATGTGAAAATATGACTCATCAGAGAACCAGTTTGATTTAGAATATTTCAAAACTTAATGCTCCGTTACACAATAAACTGTAATAGCATTATCTTGTTAGTATTTGCAATAAGTGATATTTCATTACCTTATTACTAAGCATCTGGTCTCAAGTCAAGAATTTTGTCATAGTGCAAATAGAAGGAGATTTAGCACTATGTCACACACTGACAGACSAAATGTCCTCAATTTTTATGCTGTTACAGTGAAGTTTTAATCATCTGGGTGTCACAGAGGTCCATCATCAAAACAAAAATTTGCTCACATAATTTAGTCATAGTTTTGCCATGAACTGCATGGGAAAGATAGAGTGAGCTTTGAGGGATGTAACTAATTAGCTGCTACTTGTTCTCTGTTTTAGTCTCTAGAAGACTAAAAGAGTAATAGTTGGTGTTAGTAAAGGCCAGAAAAAAAATCTGGTGCTGGCTTCTGTAAAAAGTTCTAGGTCTGCTTAGGATAGAAGCTAAACTGAACTACATTCCAAAACAAAAGCAGCTGTGATTTTGGGTAGAAAGAACTGAAAATCTGGTTGAAAACTTTATTTGCAAGAAAACTGTTAGATTCTATGGTTTGTTCGCGCTATTATTTTTTTTCTTGTTTTATGACAAAAATAAGAACAGTATGCATGAAATGAAGTCATTTACATAGGGTTGAACAGAAGGCTGTCATGTGGAGCCAGAGCAAGAAACAGATGGACTTAGATAYCAGCTGTTTGGATGGAACAGAAAGGAAATTCAAGCTTGAGGAGAATGACTGCAAATCAATGGCTGCTGGAGTACACTTTTCTCCAGTACTGGAATGGTCCTGATATGCTTGGGTTAMCTAAAACTGCATATATTAGATGGTCTAATGGTAATCAGCATGAGGTTTTTAGGGAACTGATTTAATTGTGATGTTTATGAAAATTTATTTTCTTAGTTCGAGAAAGGAGCCTGCTGCATGTATAAGCACTTGRGTAGCAGAGTCTGATCAATCTTTATGTCTTACACCAGAAGAGCCATTTAATTTGAACTTAATTGAAGCTTTTGTTCTGCAAAGTAATTTTGATTATGTTCAGCAAGGTATTTCTTTTTGTGTCACTGGAAAGAAAATTGTATGGCTTATGTTAACATTTTTAAAGTTAACAAAAAAATGCCAGTTATTAAAATATGTGTTTTGGGCAATAATAGATATCAAGAAGAAAAATAAATTCTGTGGTGCTCTTTCCTCTATGTAATTATAGTCACACAACTCCAGTGGTGCTGTGAACATGATGCTGTTACTGGGTTATGGTGCTTTTACAGTCCTAATCAATAGACTGATTCTAGATAGCATCAGATTGATCTTCTGGCTTCATGGTTGCCTTACTAAGAGCAAATAATAATCAGCACTTGATCTGCTTTATTTCCTTGTCAAGAAACTCTTGCAGTCATTTCCTCTCTTGCTGGTTTACAGGGAGGGTAACAACCAGCTAAGGCTATCAGATTCCATCATCAGGTCCACAGGAAAAAATGTACCAGTTCAATCATGTTGATGAATCACAAGGCTGTCTAGATGATGTCTATGACTAGGAAGAGAATCATATTTTCTCTGTAACAACTTAAGAAATTGTAAAAGGGTATTAAAAACCTCACCTCTTGTATTAGTATTTATAAATACAGATTGTAGTCAAGTACTAAAAATTAGGAAATGCCATAATTCTGTATTCTCTTGATTCTCTTGATATAGCTGAATGCTTTCTCTTAGAACACAAATTTTGCATGTCCATCATTGCATTCTCAGTTCAGATTGACTCAAACAGGATTTTTCTTTCCTATCTTAGAAAATTTGTATTAAGTCAAATAACCAAAACTTTGCCACTGAAGTTTCTTTTCTTGCCGCCATAACTTAAAATTTTGTTGCTGGTTTCATTCTGAACCTATTTTCTTTTAGTTGATTCCATGCAAACAAAAAATGTGCCAGAGACAAAAGGGGCACATCTCTAAATTTCAATATTTGTGGTTTGGGGGGGAGGGGGGGAAGGGAGGGGGAGGAATGAAAAAGGGAGATGAAATAGATTTTCCTCCAACACATTCAAAAAGAGAGAAAAAAAAACCTCTCCCCAGCTCAGTCTTCCCAAAATGTGTGGATGCTTTATTTCATTATGCAGTATTAAAAAATTGGTTTATAAGATATATTTCTGCCTATAAGAGGTGAACTTCCCTTTAATATCCCAATTTTGTTCTTGACCAGATTTCTGTAGTGTGCATCATTCATCAGAAAGCTTTTTAACTAATACGTAAAGCCCTTTCTTCAGGTACATTATTTTGCTTGTAACATTATTCCTTTAAATATTTTAAGTGGCTCTTAATAGTGGAATACAACATGCCAATATAACCTAATTTTTCTTTATTATGTTCCTAAAAATTTGTATCTGCACATTTTAGTAGTCTTTTGAAGTATATTATAGATTTACTCAATACTGATTGCTTTTGGCTTGTCAGATTGTACTCTATAWATCATCTTTGTTTTTCAAAGTTCCAGTTCAGAAGCTTTAAAGAGACTGTCTTCCAATCAACTCTATAGAATGATGATTTCTTCCAGTATTATGTCTTTCACCTTTCAATCCTCTCGGAAGATATTTGTACATGTAAATATCCCGCCCCCTCCTCAACYGGGATGTCATCTGTTGTGTTAGATGATGATATGTCCCTGACAATGCAATTATTTATGTTTTATATATCCCAGCTGTTGTGAATGTTTGTGGTGAAGCAGTCATTTCAAGAAACATGAACAAGATCAGACTGCAATGAATGTTTCTGTTATAGAAAAAGAGCTGCCATAGCCCTCCAGACCAATGTGATTTTTGAGAATACCCTGAAATAGTGAGCTGAATAGAGGGGAAATTTAAGGAAAAAATCAAATTTTCCCTTCAGATTTTGTCCTTGTGCTAAGATATCAGGCTGTAGGCATAGCCATAGACATAACAAGCAGTTGACTAGGGCAGTAGATAATAGTCTAGTGGCAGTAAAATATTCCTCTAAGCGATTTTGTTAGTATAAACTGCTTGCCTTTGTTCTAGGCCTCCTTTCATCTTGGGTACCTGTAGCAGGATGCTCTGACTAGAGTGGGGTGAACCAACTCAAACAATGTCCTCTCTGTTTGCAAATCTACCAGTGATGAATGGAAAAGGGGGTGTCATGCAGCTTTTGGTGTTGAAGAATGCTGAAACCAGTTTGACTCATCAATTCCAAAGTTAAACACCCTGATAGTGAGGTGAAGATCTGGTAGAACTAGTAAAACACCCAGAAAAAGGAAAAAAAAACAAGTGATGCTGCTATTAACTAATCTAAACCTGGTGAGCTGACACAGATGGCCTGGAGACATGTGACTGACAGTCATTCCCTTTATACTATAAAATATGTAGTATAAAGTCCCACTTTTTAACAGCAGGGTCTTCTACCACACGCCTTCTTGGGGTGTGTATGAAAATTTCTTGCTTGAATAGGGACAACCCTCAAGGTGGCTGAGCAAGAGATTTGCCCACAGTGGWTGGTATGGGTGAGTAACATCAATCTTTATTTAATAATTGGTTTTGCTAGCTATAAACAATTGCTTTAATATAATTGYTTCAATATGGTTTAGAAGGAATGTAGCATACTATATTAGTAGTTATAGCTCCTATACTGTGTAATAAATAATTCTGATTAAGATGTCTTTGTTTAATCACCGTCATAATAAATATTTCTATTTATWTAAATATACCAGGTTTGACATCCTTAATTCTGAAGTACAAGTTGTATAAMGGTTCAATTACACCTGTATAATCCTTTAGACATAAACCTTTGACAGAGTGGGGGCTAATGTTGGATCCAGCCACACCTGGGCTCCTCTCTGAGAAGGAGTTTAGAAAGCAAAGAGGATGGACCCATCTGAATATTCTGCATTTTCAGGAACAGTCTCAACTGACTGTTGAGGGTGTCCTATTTGTTTACAGTCTAATCTATTTTGGAGCAGCAACTCACCTTGGGGAGTCTTTGGGATAACCAGATTCTCCATTCAGAATGCTAATTAATAATTGAAGCATGCAGTTAATGTTTACCAATTTGTTTAGGCACAGCACGAGCTACCTGGGAGAATCTCCAAGTCTACAACAGTCCAAGGCTTCCACATGAAGGTGGACAGGAATTCATTTAAAGCTGTCTCTCAAGCCAGACCTTTGGTTCATCTGTGCAGAAAGAGGAGCTGTGGAGTTCCTGGACCATCCAGGGAACTCGTAACTAAATGCACTGTGTGCGTACTCAGGCACAGCCCTGACACTCAGCCAGGTTATAACTACAGGATAGCACTGGGGCAACTGAATTTTTCTGTTGTGGTTGCAATATAAACCATGCAGCTTTTGTCACGGGGGATTGAGTACCATGAAAGATGGTAAAGTGACATCCCTCCTCAGGAATTTATCATTCCTCTTCTGAAAAAATTTGACTTTTCTATAGTCCTGAAAATCCTGGAGATGACTCTGAATGTAGTTCTGAGAATTCATTGGGCCCCCTGGAACCATGCATCACCTTATTTATTGTATATTTTTCTGCTATTTTGAAGACTGGGTTTGTATCTTGCACCTATTATAAYTCTGGTTTAAATCCTGGACCCTAAATCAACATGCAGTAATCAACATTAAACCAACCGAACAAACACAAACCAAAACAAAATTATAGAGTTGCCCTTGTATAGAGCTAGTAGAAGAAACACTCCCCCAAAAGAATGAAACATTGTCAGTTGTCATTAATTGAAACTGTCTATGAGGTTCTGAATTGACATAAGGGGAAAGAAATTTGTCCACCTTGTGCAAAACTTAGGCATTAGCATGTGTAGCTCAGAGAGAGACTGCAGAATATCTCTCCTTGGAGGTTTTTACAGCCCAACTAAGCAATCTGCTCTATTCAGTGTTGACTATTCTGCATAAAAGACTGGATGTGAGGATCTCTTCAAATCTCTTCTAAGCTGCTTTATTCTGTGATTCTGTGATTCCATGAGAGTTGGAAAAAATAAACAAAGGAAGCAAGGAGATAGCCATCTGAAGATCCGGGGRAAAAAAATAGTTTAAATCTAACTCTTCATTCCTCCTTTTTTTTAATCTCAAAATGGGAGCAAAGATCTCTGTGAATTTTCTCTTATATTAAAAATTGGCTATTAACTATAATATTGTATGCAAGACTTCCTTTATATTATCCGAGACTTGGTTTTGTCCTTTTTAAAGTACATRTCCACACTGTACACAATTCCATTTCCTCAAGATGAAAAATAAAAATTAAGAACATTCATCAAAAACAAAAGAAAAGGGCCCGAGGAAGTTGGAATAATACTGTGAAAAGGTTTGACCTTTGTTTACTTTACCTTTGTAGCTATAGGACCATAGGAGCTTTTTCACAAGCAGTTTCCATGTAATAGAGTCACTTCTTCAGAAAATCTGGAATAACATTACAGTGAATCTAGTTCAAAAGGGACTTTTTAATCTACTTTACAGGACAGGATCAGGTCCATAAATCATAGCAACTCTAGTCTGAAGGGAAAAAAAGATTTTCCAATGTCATACACATTCTTAACAGAATGAATTGCCTGAGGAAGGTATTTATGAAAACACTAACCAAAAGTGTGAGCCAGAAGAAATCTTCTGTAGAAATTGGAGTAATATATCAAAGTGACAGAAATAAGACAGTAGGGTTTCTTTTAATCAGTGAGTTCTGTGTAATTAAATGTGGAGTAACCAAAGAGACTTTTACTGCAAATAAATGAAAATATAGATGTGTTTACATGTTTGCTATCACACATCTTTGATAAGAGTGAAAAATAAAAGTAGAAGGAAGAGAAAAAATATGTGTGTTTTCTTCATGGGCGAAGCACAATGCTACAGCTTTGTTCAGTGCATGTGGTTAGAACCAGTTGATGCTCTTTAAATTAGGAGTTCTCTGGTTAGTGAACAAAGCAAGGTAGAGAGGCAACACATCATTTCACTTATGAGATCACCTAAGACACACCTAAGAGCCACAAAGAGTTGTGAATGTTCCCACTTATTTGATAATTATGTTGCAATTCACAGGCAAAGTTCAGTGGGAAATAAACAAAATTCATAGAATATTTAACAGTTATTCTTGAAACACAGCAAAAAATATGAGGGAGAAGTAGTTTTTGTCAAAGTGTTAAAAATGCCATGCTCCAAAAATTTATTGCCTTAAAAACTGTTCAGTCATGAAAGCTAAAAGACTACATGGTAGGATGACAAGCACTGCAGCATGTGGGTAAAATAGATCTCTGTTATTTTATAGTATTCTGTCTTGAAGCAAACACCGTATTTGAGGGTGTTTCAAATATAGTCTCTTGAATTGATATGCAGTGCAGAAAGTTGATTTGTGTAATGAGTTTGATGTGATATTCAAGTGTTTCCATTGCTGCTAAAACAAATAAAACCCAGAAAAACATTTCTATATTCAACAGAAATTCAACTTTCATGAGGTCCTAAGATTATGAACCACCTTGAGATATCCCTGGCCCTGAAATGCCATCTGATTTCCATAAATGTTTGAATATACCTCACTTCACATTTTACTGTTCTGTTAAGGATGATCATTAAACCCTCTAAAGATAATTTTTGTCAAAATTCAGGACTCTGTGTTCAGTGTAAATCCCCAAGTCAATATGTAAATAGTCTGAAGACTGGCTGCAAGATTTAACTCCTTCTATTCTAGCTTGCTTACAGTGAAGACAATTAGCTTTCTGCAGTCCTGCTAAGTAATCATCCCCTGTCCTAAATTTTTCCTCTTGGCATCTGTCTGTCTCTTTTCCTCTCCAATAACTTGAATTATAATTGCAAAAGATAAGAGAGATATGCAATATTTTCACACTGATTCATAGGTAGGAAAGCAAATGTTTTAGTGCCATCTCCCAAGGGCTATAGTCTTTCACCCTTACTTATTTATTATTGTATGCTGACGGGAAAATAATGGTGAGAATGCGAGATAATATAGAAATATAAGGTAGGATTAGTCTGGGAAACTGGCAACAACATTCTCTATTCAGACAGCTGTTTCAGAATACTGTTGTTTCAGGAAGCTGGCAGTGACGGATGCCTTTGATTAACATCTAGCCTGGTGCTCGCTACTGCTAAAGCAAACTGTAAACTTGCACTAGGATATTTTCAGCCTTTGTCTGTCTCAAAGCAAACTATGTAGCTCCTGGTGAAGAACCATGAAATTCATATCACACTGGATTAAAAATGTCTTTGGGAATGCTCTAGAATGTAAAGTCGTGTGTGTTCTCTCATTTGTTCCTTGAAATCTTTATAACAGAAGAAATCCACCAGTTGGTGTGCATAACACACAGATACAGCGTCCAGTCTCTTTGGAGTACTATTTACCAGGATTTTTCATGGACTGCAGTTTTAGGACACTCTCTTTAAAGGAAAAATCCTATTATCTGGCATAAAAACTTATGATTTTCCAAGTATGAGAAGCAACATCTGCTCTCGCAAACATAGATATCTGAACTTCATTAATCCTCTACATCCCCTCTGGGTGTATTTGAAGAATGCTGAAATAAAATTTTTACAGTCTTTATTTAAGAGAATTCTACCCCATCAGAAAATTCTACAATCAAACTTGGAGCATATTGCCCTTTACCTTGAGACTTATGAGGAAAACAGTAAAAGTTTTGGCCTTGATTTGAAGACAGCGTGGTCAGGTCTATAAAAAATCCTAGGAAAGTTGAGTTTTCAGTTGTAAGTGAATATCAGTGGGAGTTGAATATTTTAAGAAATATATTCTGTACCTCAGAAAGTACTATAGGTTTTATATTATGTTTTGAGTCACCACTCTGAATCATTGTAGCATTTTGTTTTCACCTGTGCACTTCCCACAGCAAATTATTTATAGCACTCAATGCCTGCATTTAGGTTGCTGTTTGACAGCTTCGTTTGTGCTCAGATTTTTTAGTATTGCTGTCATACTGGTAGGCTTGCAGAATTTCATCCAAAAGTTGCATCCTGAGTGCAATTGTCCTAGGTAAAAGGACTTAAGCTGAACTTAGTCATGAATCAGATGTAATAGCTGGTGAAAATCTTCCATGATATCTTAAGACTAAAATGATAATGCGGTATCTGCGGGCAATAGTGCACTTTTGTATGAACAGGAACAAAAACTGTCTCACCAGAAATTACAGTTTTACGGTATGATTTGAAACCAAAAGGGAATCAGGGTGTCACTCTCTGGCTATCTACTTTGGAATCACCTTCTCTGCAAATACAGACACAACAAAAAAACACGGGTCAGAGAAGCCTACTAACAGGCTCAAGCGAATTGCCTACCAAACCTTGCTAAGACTAGTAAAAACCCAAAGCTCTACATTATACATTCTGTGTTCAGCTCCTAGTGGCAGGAGCAGGAGTGAAATGGGGAAATGAAAATAATGCAAAAGGAGAAAAGCCAACATGATGATTTATGGGCATGATGTGTCAGATGGTCTAAAAGCAGAGATTTCCTTGAATTGTATTGGCAGTAACATTCACAACATATATTTCAATGTCTAGATTTCCACCACTTTAATATCTGCTTTAAATCTACAGGGTGTTTTTTCTTAAGGAAACTTTCTGTTTGTCTTAGTATGTCTACTGGTGGGATGTTTCTGCTTAATTGATCCAATTAATGTCATATCTATATTCGTAATTGTCATTTGTATTTAACGTTGTATTGATAGGAAAACTCCTGACTCCAAGATATGTTTTTGTAGCATATCTACAGGCCATAGTAATATTTTTAAACTTTAAATCTGGTTAGAAGCATTTTAAAGCTATGAAACATATACAATGTCTTCATTGTTGTCTGCTTTTTTCCTGGTGGTAATATTATATTCACACATCATGCAAGAAGCACATATATGGTGTTAGCTTTTGTTAAATAATTGAAAAAAATATTCTCAGTCAACGGAACTTCATCTTAATGAAGTTACTCTTAATCTACTTTTAAGAAGATATATTATTAAGCTTGGTTGACTTTCACTAAGAAACATAGCACGCTGTAAAAAAGTCTCTAAAAGCTTGTTTTCATTAATTGTCATATTCATCAACAAAGAAAGACCTTACTGAATATAGTACCATCATAAATTATGTAGGAGGCTTTTGAATGTTTGAGGAAGGTGAGTTCTTCTTTACTTACCAAAGACAGATTATATACATCCCCGTACGAGGACCATAAAAAACATAGATAAGGTGGAAAGAAACTTCCTTCATTGCTAGGGAGTTCATGATCAATTATTTGTTTAGGCAAGTCTGTGTGGTTCCTTAACATATAAGCATTAATATTTCTTTTCTATGTTGCTGTGTGTAGTGAAACAGAGAAGAAGTAAAAATTATCAGTGGAGATTCAAATCTTTATTTTAAGAAAAATAGCTTCCATATCACAATTCAGAATTTTGATAAAGTAGTGTTCAGAAGAGGATGGTGGGATGAAGTCCCTGTGATGTCTACTGCTTTATCTGGTTTAATATCATCATAACAAAGTTGTGGAGATCAGGCTTTAGAAAGTTCTTGGGTGAGAAAAAGGGTACCAAATGTTCTGACAAAGCCCTCCCTTCCTTTGAGAATTAAATTTGGGATTTTTCCCTAATGTTTTTAATCAACAGCAAAATTAATTTATAAGAACTATTTTTTATCAATTTTTCAGCATAAATATTTTGAAGAGCCATGTTTGCAGCACACAGACTACTTTGTGTCTTGAAATGACAGTAACCTGTTTCTGCATGATATTATTCTGCTTGAAATTCTGAGATGCAGCTCACTACCTACAGTTACCTGTCAGATTTTGTGCATTGGAATGACTTTGGTTTGTACTCCACCTGTGTAGCTTCTGACACAGAGAACTATCAGTACAGACTCGTGCAGGTATGCAAACCTGGACAAGGTGGTTCATGTTCTTCAGTATGGCAACAAAGGGATATTTGGTCACAGAGCTGCTTAGCTTTTCTTTCCAAAAGCCTTGCCTCTGCAAGGGCAAATTCAGACTCCTTTTTATCGTGGTTTTCACATCAGCAACTATTCTCTAATTGGGTCCTTATGCAGTCCCTTTCCAGTCTGCCACTTGTCATCACAAAATCAGGAAAAGAGAGTAGATTAATTGCAGTGCCCGCTCTTGACTTATGGCTTATCCAGTTCATTGCACTGGTAAGTAATTCCCACAGAGTATTCACGGAGTAAAGCTATGTATTTTATGAGGTCACTTTCTGAGATTCCTCCAAAAATTCCTGTTATCAGATTGCTTGCTTATGCTGTTTTTGCCATAGACAGCAGCAAATTCTACATGCTTTATTGTACTGAGGCTTAAAAAAAAGTCTCAAAGTACAATCTAAACATAGAAGCGTGTCCATGCAGATTTTCACATTCCCCAATGCTTTACATTAATATATATAAATACACATCTTGAGATTGCAGGAGATTAATTTTAAATATAAGGCAATATATGTAATGGTTAATAGGAACTGTCTTGGGGTTTTGAGGTGGTTTGATTCTTGTGTAATTATAGCAGTTTATCATGAATCTGGTGAAAAGTTTTGTTCTCACATAACCTTTATTACTTCCCTTTTTCTATGGTAAAAGAATGCATAATAATTTCCTTTTTGCTATTGCCCTCTCTGATCTGACCTTCAAATGTCAGACTTTCTGCTTTTTGATCATGCATATAATATGCACCTTGACTCACTTATGTGAAACTATATAAGAGAAAGGTCCTTTCATGATTCAAGCTTTGAGAGAAGTAATCATATTATATCCATCATTTACACCAAAAGAGCAGATATTTTATCCAAATTTAGCATGCTTCCTACTGATGTAAAATAAAAGTGACAGAAATATAAAAAATATATGCATCTTAAAGCACAAAACCAAACGTAATATATGCTCCTTTTCAGACACTGCTGCTTGAGCAAAATCATATTGGATTGTTTAGAAGCTAAAGTAATTGTCTTCTAAGTGCACTTCAGTCTTTAGGCTATATTGTATTTCACGCTACAAGTGTTTTCAGAAATGGCTCAAGGCTTGCAAAATACACTTAGTACTATTAATCTCTCCAATTACTATGTGATTGCATAAACAGTCAAAACATTTTCTCCCATACGCAATTATTTAGCATCAATGACTGCAAATTATGAAGCATCAGGTGTTTTTAATTTACTTAATTATCAGTTACATTTCTCTTTATCAGTTGAAAGCTTTATATAACCCAGTAAGAAATGTTCATTTGTTCTCAGGGCAGGTCAGCATAATGTTGTTTCTGATTTTGAAAACTGGAAGACATTAAAGATAGATGGCTAACGGAGGAAGCTTATGCATAAAATAATTTTTTTTTTTGAGGGATTGAGTATTTTCAAAGACAATGAAAATACTATAGAGCTTTCTAAATGTGAAAAAAAATGAGGGAGAGCTTAGAAGGCCTCATTTTCTCCATCCATTCAGCTGTCTGGATCAGAAATTGCATGCTTTACTGAAGTCAAATGAGCTACATAGATGCAATATGGTTGAGAATGAAACTCAATTCTTTCATGATTCTAATTTGTTAGTATTTGATTTAYTACTATTACTTCCTTAATATTTCTTTACAAGCAACATCTGTTCCATGAAATCTTAAAAATTATGATTTCTTTCATCATGGTAGAGAATCACATTCAAGAGGTTTCACAAGAAAACATTCTTATGGGTCAAAACAACACCTGAAGTTACATGATCAGTGGTGAATTTTCTCCTTATTGGCAGAAACGGAAAGAAAAAAAATTTCCAGCTCCAGCTGCTAGGAAAGTTGTCCACTTACTTTTTTGATAGAGTGATTGTGTTTATTTTGTTCTACATTTTTTACACAGCTTTTCTACAGAAAATTTCTCTCACATAAAAGTTCTTCAGCATCGCCAAGCTTTATACACTGTAAATACCCAACAAACCCAATTACAAAATAGTCAGAAGATTTTTTTTTTTAATTCATATAGGCTGAGAGATATATCGAGAGTTGGAGTGCCCTGAGATAGGATAGAAATGCCAATCCCTGAATGATTCCAGGTCATTTCCATGTGGGAAGGAATCTGGGCTGTTCACCGCTAGATGAAATTAATATCTTTATTTTCCAATGAAATCAATATATCCAGGCAATCGCAGTGTGCTTTTGGGAATCTCATGCTGAGGATGCCTGGAAGCCAAGGATTGAGCAGTATCACACAATTCCCAGTAGTCTCTGGTTTTATGTAACTAAATGGTGCAGTACAGGATTTYACAAGAATCTCCTCGCAGCAGTATAGCCAACTTATGTAAAGAGACTGGCTACTGAGGTGTAACAGTCTTCTCCAACCTGCTTTCCACAGAATTTATTGTTGGTTTGGCTCTTCTATCTTGGAAATTTTTAACCACAAAATGTTAGTAGACTTGGTTCTTTCTACCTCTTCCTGTTTTAAATAGAAATCTTTTTAAAAGAAGGGGAAAAAAAAGCTACCTATTTTTTAAGAAACTAGTTTATTTTGAAAGCATTGTGTATAATTTTCCACTGTTGCAGTCTTTATTCCTCATGTTGTTAAACATTTTTCATTTATATCACTTCCACTAATTATATGTTTGGATTAATGATTTTCATTAAGAATTATTGTTAAAGTTTTGTGAATGATGATTGATTCCTTTTTCCCTTAGGAAGGAAACTCTGATGAATTTTATCTGAATTTTTGCAATCTCTTTTCAAACACATGTGAGTGACTGTATCATAATAGACATGCTATTACTCAGTTTGTGGAAAATTTGTGCTTGGGGAGGACTATGATACCCCAGTGGTTTAAGATTTCCCAGAAATAATAAGCTTGTAGGCAGGGAAGGCTATGTAATTAGTGCTTTTGTCAGAAAGCTTTCTAGTGGAAGGATAACTTTAAGGTAAATGTAGGAGAAATAGAGTCTAAATGCATGTCCTTAAACTACAGTGAAAAACTAGACTGTTTTACAAATTTTGTCCTTTCAAGGTATCATGGCCAGGACATTTATTTCACCTTCAACTGGAGAACTGAGTGTTTGAAATAACAGGTGTATACCCCTCTTTAAAAATTTTCAAAATAATCTGGTTTTAAAAATGGGATTTAGGCATTTTACTGTTGTCCTGGCTACAGGCAGGACAGGGTTAATTTTTGCAGTAGTCAGGAGGGGGCATGGCTAAGACAGAGAGGTTGTTCTCTACCACCTCACATCATTGCCAGGTGCAGGGAAGAGCGGTTTGGGAGGTGGAGGAACTCTCTTCTGGGGAGAAGGGTTTGCTTCCATTTGGGCTGGGCTCGTGAGCATTTTCCACGTGAATCACCCTCTCTTCCATACAGTTTTAGTATCAATGCCGTTACTGTTCCTTTTCTTCTTATCTCAACCCATGATCTTTGCCTTTTTTTTTTTTTTTTTGACACCAATTCACCTCTCAGGCCACTCATGGAATGGGGTGGGGTGGGGTGGGGTGGAGGGGCTGAAGATGGCAAGAAGCATCGAGCAAGTGGCAGCGTGGCTTGGAGGGTCTGGGTGGGAGAACTAATTTGGGGAGTACCTAAACCATGACAACTATGAAACGAGTTAGCAAAACTTAGAAATCACCTCTTACTACTGATCATCACTGTAAACAATTCAGATATGAATCTTTAACTGGTTTCACAACCACAAAACTAAAAAGAACAAAATTCACAGAAAACTGTGAATAGCTTTTTTGGTATTTCTTTACATTGGCTCTTTTGGAGTTGCATGGATGAGGAGAGCTTATCTGTAATTCGAGAGATATTTTGCTACATATCTTAACAATACTATACGTTAGTTTTCCCTTATCATCAACTAGGAGATTCCTGCTTTCTTGAAATATGCATTCTAAGAAATAATGTGCTAATTTCTTTCTCTACCTTTGATAAACTATGCCTTACACCTTATTGAACTCTATTCTGGGACCTGTCAGTTCTGGGAGACTATTACACAACTTCCACTGCAACAAGATTGCTCATATGCTAGGGAGAGCAGACCTCTGTGTATCTGCAGAGAAAAAGGATATCACTGACAAGCGTTCATCATGAGAGAAACCAAGCTTTTTAAGGTGTAAGGTGAATTACGCAAAAACAAACAAACAAAAGAACAATTGTTGAAAATTTGAAATACTGTATCTATTTTAGCTTGGCAAAAGAAGAGAAGGTTTACAGCTTCTGTACAGTCAAAAAATAGAAGTGGATAGCTAGCGTCTTGGCCCAGACAGAACTCTTGCAGGGAATCCAGAAGTCAAGTAGACTTTCTGGGGTAGAAAGGAGTGATGGGATGCCTCTCCAGGGGCACCAGCAGCAGAGATTGATCAGGGCCCTGGATCACCAGGGAAAGGATCTGCAGGGGGAATGGAGTGGACTGTGTGCTATCAGGTGGAATGAACATGATCTTGACAGGGGCTTCACAAGGAACCCTGCAGAGGGAAAATCTGAGCCCTGTGATGCAGGGAACGAGGGACAGAGAAAGACCGTGCTTGAATGAGTGATGGATAAAGACTTACTAGATAAAGACTCAGTAGATGGGAGAGGCATGAAGCTTGTGACCTCTGGCTTCTAGAAGAAAGACTACTTATCTACCCTCAGATCTGAACTCACAGGATTAATAGTAATATCCTGTGTAAAGGAACAAGTTCTGTTGCTGTGACCCAGCCCATTGTCAGGCCTGAAGGCATCCAATGGGCTGACTTCCCCGCTCAGGACAGGGGTTCTGAGGGCGGCTCCAAGGCCTGAGGGTTCCTCCCCCTGGGTGTCACCCTTAGAGGCATCTCCTCCCACTGTTCTAGCAAGTTCTTTGTTCCTCAGTTCTCAATTGGTTTAGTTCCTTTTGCATATTTATGTATTTCATTGCCTAGTTGATCATGTTCTAGAAAGTTCATCTCTGTTGTAAACCCCATTGGTTTGTCTGTATAAGTTCCTCCCCTTGTTATTCCCCATTGGTTCACTGTCATTCCCCATCAATTCCCTATTGGTTCTTCCCTTGGATCCACCCCCTGAGTTTCCCCAGTTTAAAATTTGCCCGCGAGTCTAGTTCGGGGCTGCTTCTTGTTGCATCTCCCCCGCGGGAATAAAGCGGACACTGTTGCAACGAAGGGTCCTTCTCTCCTCCTTTGCCTCCGCCTGTTGCTAGGTAACACCCAGACTGCAGCCTGTCCTTAAAAAGCTAAGGCAGAAAGCTCCTCACAGAGCAGATTCCAGCTAATCTCGCACAGAGTGGTTTTTCCCTGACTGGAATACCACAGTGTGACGCAGGCCAGGCCACCGGGCGGCCAGCGGTCAGCGCATCAAAGTTCCATTCAGAGAGACCTCCGAGTGAACTGGGCATGCACAAAACACTAGCACAAAGAGGACGTGCAGGGTAGTGATGGTTGGAGGTCCCCTTTTGCAGGGTGGGAGCACCTTACATCTGACCAGAGGTCCTAGAGCACACTTTGCTTGTCATGAGGTTTGCTGTTTGCAAACATCCTGGACTGAGGAAGGAAGGAGTGTTCCGGTGGGACTGCCAAGGGTTTTCCAACTCTGAGGCTCCCTTTCATTTTGTCCATGTGCATCACTTCTGAGGGAGACGTGGGAAGAAATCAGGTGAAGCTACACTAGTCTGGAGATAAAGATAAGGACATGGAAGGCCAAGTGGTGTTCATCTCAGCTCGGCTGCTGAAGGAACAGGACTCAGGTAGGAGTGGATACACGCTATGAGTTAGCAACTGCCTGGTGTCATGGGTAGTGTCTTGGCTTTTATAACCACAGGTCTCTCTTTGAGGAATAAGAACTTCTAGCAAGAGATGGGACCCACTTGACAGTAATGGCCTAAAAGCATCTTTGTCCCCAGTCTTGCCTGTTTGTTGAAGGGCATGTTAAACCAGATACACTGAGAATGATGATGACAGTTTGCAGGTAAATGAAAAAGTGGAAATCAGAGGTAATAAGCACAGGGGACAGCGTGATTGGAGTAAAAGGGCTTTTGGAAAGGATGAAACAAGTGTCAAAGGGCACTTCTGAAGTTCCTGTGCACAAATGCACGCAGCCTGGTAAACTGCAGGAGGACCAAGTGTGGTGTGTGTGATTGCAAAACTGAGAAGTGCTTGCAATAACTGAGATGGGGACAGCTTGTGTGTCTGGAGGGCTGTGATGGATTGATGTCTGGATACAGGCTCCTTAGGAAAGACAAGGAGTAGGGGAGATGGGGTTGCCAGTGCACTAAGGAGCAGCTCAGATATATGGAGTTCTTCAGCTCTCCAGACATGTGACAAACTTATTGAAGGTCTAGGGGTCAGAAGTAGAGAACAAAGCAACAAGGGCAACACTGTGAAAAGAATTTATTATGGACCACCTGACCAAAGTGAGCAAGTGAACAAAGTCATCTTTATTGGGCTCAAATGATAAAACCCTTCATTCGATATGTTACACAAGGAAATCCAAGGCAAACTCAGCCTGCAGCAGCATAGGAAATGAAGGGGTTAAGTTCAATGCTTCATTTACTGCTGTTAGATAGGATAGACAGTAAAACTACAAAATCAAAATGTGCTAGAATGTGCTAGAATTCTTGACATAATTTCAATATAATTGTTGTTTATTCATATTCATATGTTGGCTTTCCTTGGAAGTAGGATGCCAAGATAAGAGAGTTAATATCATAAAATGTTTTTACTTTATAAAAAGCATATCAACGTCTTGTAAGTATTTTTTTCTTCCCATGCCAATTTTTTGTATGGCATTAAGATGACCATTGGACGGTTAAATCACTCATTACTCTAGCCTTACATCACACCACTGTTGATGAGAAAAGGTTGTCTTTCTTAAGCTCTGAACTTTCCATTTCCTTATTAAATAAAGCAGGAACTTCAACTTTACTAATGCAAGCAATATTTATGGTATTATATTCCCAGGGATTTTTGCATAAATGATGACTGACATTTGGAGATGCTGGCAAGTGGTTAGATCTCAAATTAGATAAGATTAACTAGTATTAGCTAGAAATTCTGTCACATATTGACCTCCTAATCCTATGCATTGAATAAATCAAAACAAATATTCTATTCCTGCTCCAAAAAGCTGGTACAAGAAGTAAATATAACAGGCATATATACACCTTGAAAATGAAATAAAACAATTCTATAATTAAATAATATCTTGAGGGGGTCTATCTAATTTTTTAATTAGTTGAAGCATTTGTCTTTTATATGCATTAAGTGCATTACAGCATTTTGGAAGGCTATGATTTTTTAACAAGTCAAGTGCATATTTTGTCTATGTCCCTCCCATTACATGGTTCCTGCTTTTCCAGTAGACTAGTTTAAGAAGCTAAAGTGTTGCGATCTTTCAAAAAATGTCATAATACTCTCTATTTGATCATATTTTTGTTTAGTTTGCTCTCTTGGGAAAAGATATATGAATTCTGAATAATCTGAGAACCACAGGATTATAGTAATTATTTGACCACATTTTCCGGGCTTTTATTTTTATCTTTTTTAAAGCTTGTCCAGCAAATGAAATTAATTTTACCAGATATGAAATACACTGATAGAAAACCACAGAATTATTCCCATCTTGACTTTGTCTTGAAATACATATACTATCTATGAATCACTGATAAAGATCTGTTATTTAAAATTACACTTATGTTACTTATTAAACCTCTTTATTTTTAGGAAAATACAAACTTTTCTGTTAATATATTCATTTGAACATGAAAAATTACATACTGGGGAATTTTGAGTTTTAAGAAGGTACTGGTTTGAATCAAGCCTTTCAAATTTTTAGCAATTAAATTTATATATAAATTCTTATATCCTTGCAGGAATACAGTGTCATGGGACCTGGACTGTAATAGAAGAGGCAAAAAATGGTCATTATGAAAATGCTAGAAATGCCATCTGAGTTAGAGCAGCGGTGCCTACCACGGTGCTTTGCTGCTGGCACCAATAGTGGGAAGTAAATTACAACAGCATCGCAAATACCAATAGTGTCACAGTAAATGATATGAGCCTGGTCAGTGGCCTCGTACTTCCAGAGCCTGCATCAGGCATTATCATTCCCTTTGGACAACTTAACTCTCTGAACAGGTGACTGGTGCTGAGCCTTGCCTATCAGCTCTTGAGCTACTGCAATTATTATGCAGTGTTTTTAAGTAAAACCAGCTTTGTCTTATATTAATATTCAATTTAGGCTATGTTAATTTGGCTGAAAGCTGGGGGTTCAGGGACCAATTAACAATCAGTTCAGATATTCCTGCCTCAAGGGTGGTACTACCATTTGGAAGGGTTTGACAATTGGAGACAATATTAGTAATATCCTTTAACATTTCTCAGGAATCTGGGCTAAGCCATTTAAAGAATGCAGCCAATTTTTAATGGATTAATATTGATCTCTCATAACCTTCATACTAGTTTGTTTAAGGTGTTGTGCAGGGCAAATTGTTATTCATACAGGATTAATGATAAAGTGATATATAGGTGACATAATTTATAATCCATAAAGAGGATTGCTTTTGTTATTAAAGATGGGAATATAATGTAAAAAAAGTAATAGTATATAAAAAAAGCAGCAAATAACTATATGAGTGTATGAACACAAAACTGCTTAATGGACTATTTAAGATGAAGAAAGTACATTTTGGAAAAAGTTTCAAAAACGCCCTTCAAATGCATTTTCTTGTGTTAATAATAATTTGTGTTCAAATGCTTAGGTCTTTTCTGAGATAGAGTTTGCCTGAAGCTTACTTTGAAACCTGGGGTTTTTTGCTTCTTGGTTGTGTATATTTTCTTAGAAAGTTTCATGTGGAGAGGCATATACATTTCACAATTTCTTTTTTGATTGTTTATTGGAACAAACCCATCATTTTCTGATGGCTGATGTGTTTTGAATCAATGAGCAGATTAAAACCAAATTTCATTGTCAAAGTGTTGTGATTTCCACATGCCAGACAAGTTTTGAACAAAAAACAGAACCAAAGTAAACTACTTAGCTACTACTCGTCAGAGAAAGCCTGTACATAATCATCCAGGAATTACTGCTTGAAAAAAGCTGTTTACAAAGTAGAACTTTTCATTAAATTCTTCCATTCAATGCTCTGTTTTTAAAAAACAGTGACTTTCCCAAGCCCATTTCCTCCCTCTGTAAAGGAATTGCATCTGGAATTGACACAAGTAAATTTGCAAGCATAACTAAACAACATGAACTAAGGATGAACAAATCTTTAATATAAAGATGAATATAAAATTTACGAGCAACTTATTTTTAAATCATGATTCTCTATCAGTTGGATATAGGAAAGAGTCTGGGGGGAATTTCAGCATTGAAATCCAACTGTTAAACAGGAAGAAGCACTCTAGATTCATCGTCATCTAGAAAACAAACCCACAGTCTCTTAATTGGCTGTTTCTTGCTGGGGTTAATCTGGATTTTTGAAGTAAGTGGGCACTCAGGTATCTTCTATCATTTTTGTTTTCTGAATTTTTATTAAAGATGTATTTGTTAGGTCTCTGAAAATTCCCCTTCCTTTTTCCCCTCTCCTCTCATTTATTAGGTCCCTCAGACTAAGAAAATTATTTGCTGTTATTGTCTAAAGTAAATCTGCCACCTAATAGAGGAATGATTGTCTGTCAAGATGATGCTGTGAATGTTTCTCAGCATCCTACAGAAGAATGTGTATCTAGGATTTGTGAAAAAAAGCAGCTGTTAATGACTCTTTTTTAATCCAGACTCCTTTCCACTTGCATTAGCCCAGCTGCAAATCTTCAAGTGCATTGATTTTTTGTGAGCAGCGTTGTCATTTCAGTGGTGTCCATTTCAGCTGAGATTGTCCTTAGTAGCTGATGGCTTTTTAATGTTTTAATTATCAAGTGTTTGTTGGTTACAGTCACAGGCTGCCATGTAACAGAGTGCATTTAATCTTCATATTTGTATGCAATGAAGACCACTCAGAAAGGCATTAGCATTTTTCAGCTTTGTTCTTGTCTTAAAGGAAATAATATGTATTAGCTCAAAATTTATTCATTTACTTGTGTGTTTCTACTTTTTTCCATTTTTTTTTCTATTGTCCAAAGCATCACAAGCTTGCTTGGTCCTTGCTTTTCCCAATAAGTTATTTCTCTCTGCAGCCTTGCCTTTCTATATTGATTATGTGCCACTGGCACAGTAAACTGCTGTCCACAGTGGAAGATTTGGATGTACAGAAAAATTAATTCATATGAGCTAGACTTGGATTGGTACAGTGAAGCTGGGAAACAAAATCAGCAGCAACTGACCTTGGCTTAATCTCTGGAGGCTTTCTTTGCAACTGATGGAGGAAAGAGAACAGACACACATCCTCCAGCAATTTCAAACCCGTGGGCTCCTTCTCCCTGTCTTCATTCCTTCACTCACTTTCAGGAAAGCACACAAATTAGTTTCCTGCTCTGAGCTGCATTTACGGCCACCTCACACACTGTTCAAAAGACTGGAGATCCGCCTTGAGCTGAGAGAGAACTTTTCCTTCTCTCCCTCCTTTCCTCCCTCCCTCCCTTTTGCCCTCCTTCTACTCTTTGCTCTCAATAGATCAGCAATCCCATGGAAGCGACAGACTGCTCCACTTGGGGCCTAAAAACTAAACTCATTTTTTGTTCTTTATTTTTTTTAATTGGTGTTTTCTACTCTTTCATGATGTTTCTTCCCATCTTCTTTCTTTCGTATCTGAGGGAAGCAAAAAAAGCCCACTTGTTAAATCTATTTTTAATCACTTGGGAGAAACACTTTTTCTGCACTCAAGACATGATTAAATTCCCATCTCCATACTGGCACAGGCTTAAATCTCTGGCTGCTCTCCTGAAGTTTGTAGGCACCAGCTGTGTTTGATTTTCTAACCTCAGCACTTTTGATGAGGTAGTCCTGCCAACACCACCTTTTATTTAGATTTCTCTTTGCAATAATTTATCCTCTTAAACTCTTACGGTGGGTCAAAGGGAACACACTGCATATACAGAGCTAGGAGTGTGTTGGTTGTTTTAAAGTAGTAATTTTCTAGTTAGATACTAAAAATTCTTTTTATTTCAATCCTGTCACTATGATGTCTTTTCTCCCAGGTAACAAGTGCCTTTTTTACTTACCTCTACAGGTGTAGATCCTGGGCTTCATTTGGCAGGTCTGTGTAGGGATTTAGAGGCTCAGACTCACATACAAAGGTGAAATAGAAAAATCAGTTGAAGTTCTCCAAACATTTTTGTAGCATTCATAACTTCAGAACTTGAACAGGGAACCTGTATCAACTCACATATAGTGACACTTTCAAACAATTAATAGATTTCCAAGACTGATAATTTGCCTGGAGTGCAAAGCAGTACCTCGGTTATTTGTGAGTTGCACAAAGATGTTCAGGGTCTGTGAGCTGCAATCATTCCCCATGGTCAATGGAAATTCTGAGCACTGAAACGTAAAAAGAATTGATCAATCTATTGGATTAGCATGCCCCTGACCTACTATCCAACATTTATATTAATGAAGGTTGACAAGTTGCTTTAACCCAATGATGTGTTTGCTTTTAGGTAATTTGCAAATAGTGCCCACACATTTTAGGAGTGCAACACAGAAAAGGAAAAGTCTATTTCTGGATCTCTAATTCTCTGAACTGTTCTGCCAGTGCCATCTGTGGTTTGTGCATCGGGATTTAAAGAACTCGGCAGTTCTGATAGGGATAACTTTCTTCTCTGTTGACCATCTGTCACAGGTGTGGGCACCAGAACACATATTATTAATTCTATAGATTAAATCTGCAGTTGGACTGTCATGCTTGTTTATTACTGTCTGCTTTGGGTCCATGTCTTTTTCTTTTTCTTTTTTTCCTTTTTTTTGGTGACATTCAGAAATGAGTTTGTGGATCTCAGTTAAGTATCTTCAAAAAAAAAAAAAAAGGGAAAATGTTACATTAGGTTCTCATGATTTATGAAGCAGAAATGTTTGCAGGAAGAAGTCTTGAACAGCTTGTTTGTTCAGCTCAGCAGCAGGAACAGCCTGCAGATGATTAGTTCCACTCATGCCCATATGTGTCATGGCAGTAAATACTGATTATTACAAATGGTTCTGTAGGAGATTAGGCTAATTGAACAAAAGTCAAAAACAAATGTATACTCATTGTTTTAAAGTGTGTAAATAATAAGGGGTCTGCTTCATGTCTGCATTATTGCTTTCAAGGGGAGCAAAGTTATGCAAATACATGCAAAAATCTCTCAAGGGTGTTATTGGTTATCATGTGTCACAGTTTTCAATTTTAACAAGCTATCTCTTTAAGACAAAATGTAATGACCAGATTTTCAAAAGCACCATATACTAGAGAGACCTTGAGAATGTGACAGATTCATTTCATGGTGCTTTGAGGTTCCAAAATTGTGTATTTATTTCATAATAAGACTAAAATCAAATGTGTTCCAATGCCTTTATTAAAATAGATGGCTGGAAAGAATGGTTTTGTTGCCCCTGTGTGTGTCCAGTCCTAGTTCTCGCTTCTGGCTATTATTTTCCATCTTTTCAGGACATAATGAGTCAAAACAGACACAATTTCTTAGAGAAACGTGTTTTTTTCATGATTGCTGTGGTACTGTAAGAAAGCAACTGCTTTTTATGTTACCACTTCAGCCACCATACAAATAGTGCAAGCTTAGGTATGTGTGTAATTTCTAAGAGAGCTTATACAGCAAATGCTATACCTGATTTTGAATCTTTTGGTCGAGGCCTCAGAATGCAGACTGAAATGCATAAACTGTAGAATTTTCCATTAAGAAGCTTAATAGTTTTATTAAGTATAACTGCTACTCCACTCATGTCATCTATTAGTCCTCATGAAGGGCTGAAATCCTCGGTAGGAAGTCATAGTAACCTATGCCTTCCCTCTACAATTCTTGAAGTTACCATTAGCTTTGTTAATATGAGGATCTTTCCTCATATACTTCAGGAGGATGTCTGCAGTGAGAACAGGCAAGAAGAGTAACAGGTTTCCTCTGAAAAAGTCTTTTTTGCACTCATTGTCTTGGATATTATCTTCAGAAATAGGTTAAAGATGCCTTTTTTTTTTTTTTTTTTTTTTTTTTTTTTTTAAGGAGGAACCTTTGAAATTTTGGTGTTTATGTGGTGCACTCTCCTTTAAGCAACAAAGTTTACTCATGTTACTCTGCTTCAGAATTTAGGGAAACACATAGAGGTAATGACTGCTTGAGTTTGTGGAGAGGTGCATCAAGTTGTTTAGAGACGTATTCCTCCTCTTTCTCCATTAACTTAGCCAGAGAATTTGAAGACAAATAATAATATTAATAAAACTTAACATTAAGTATTTCATCATGGTTCACTTACACTGCTGACGTGGCTGAATGACAGGTTGCAAATAAACTGATAACTTTTTATTAAAGTTGCAAAATGTTAATAAGTGGGTTAAGGGTCCATGTGTTTAGACTGAGAAGCATAGAAGATGCCTATGATTATATATTAGTTCTACAAAAGATTATCACAGCTCTTCCTTTGAAAAAAAAACAAAACAAAACAGTGAAATGTTCCCTGTAACTCTGTTTAGTCTTATTCAAGAAAAAAAGGCAATATATAAATGAGTAAAAAGAACAGTTGTTCTGATGTCTTTTCCTGGTCTTAAAAATTAAGAGCCAGACACGGTTAAGGGAAAAAGGGTTTTTACCTCAGTATTTAATAAGGATACTTATGGTGCACCACTTCACCAAGGTGGAATGCACCGAAATGCATACTAACGATAGACTGCGTATACCATTTTATAGACCTTTCAAATTAGCCTATCTACCAAAGATTCCCCAATGAGAGGCTTGAATGAACAGCATGATATCCCCCCATCCTGAGGAATTTCCCCCTGGATGGGCCTCATCTTAGTTTACAGGATGTGTTCTAGGGAGGACCTTGGTTTCTCAGGATAGCATAGGGCTTTCCGGCCTCCAGCTGCGAGGCCTCCAGGATGTTTGGTCTCCTGGCTTAACGGAATAGTAGGACTATGCTAACTTATTGGACTTAAGGAATTACAAGAATGCATGCTAAGAGCACTGAGGATACATAAAAGGTATGTATAAAAGGGTATCTATCAAACGTATATAAAAGAAAAGGCAAAAAATCATCATAGCATCACTTAGGGTGAGCAGAGATAGTGTTTATTTTATAAGATAAAACTGGGACCACTGTTCAGTAAGAAAAAAGAAAATATAGAGAGTAAAGGTCTGTTAYCAGGAAGTACAGAAAGTTGCAGAATTGGCAAGATACAGGGAAGAAATATTAGGTGTTAATTCCAAACTACTGCCCCTGGTGGGGAGCAAAGGGTTATCTAGAATATTTCTTAATATTGTGTTGGGTTGTTCTGTTTCTGATGGAAGATACTAATGTTTTCTGTTTGGTTGGTTTTTTTCTTTCTTTGTCTTTGAAAGATTTCTAAAGTGTTTGGAAAGCTTGCTAGAATCTTTCTGGCATGTTTGCAAATTCTGTAAAAAAATTCGTAAGTGATCAACAAACACTCTTTTTCTGAGCTTTACTAAAACCTGTTTCAGAAGTGAGAGATGAGTTTTTAATTCCCAGAAGGCTTTCTTCACAAATTCATGATTCACTTTCTCAGTTGTATTCAATGTTTAGACAAGAGACTTCCAGCAGAATTTTTCTGTTCAAGGAGGCAAAATGACTACCGAGGAAGATAGAACCCTTATGGTAAAAGGATGTTTGACTGTGGGACTCTCTCGTGGCAGAGATCAGATGAATATTTGTCTTTTATCATCTTAAAAGCGGAGATAAAACTCCTCTTTCTATGTGCTTAATATGTGATTGAATGGTAGGGAAAGTCCTCAACTGTATAGCAATACAAGAGATAAAGCAAAAAAATTTCATACTCTCCTAAATACTAACATTTCTAACTGTGCATCTAACTGACTCAATTTCATATTACCCTTTTATATCTGATATTTCTGAAATGTTGTTTTCTGCCATAAGATGAATGAGCTGATTTCTGTATATTTTAAAAAAAAAAAAAAAGTATCAACTACCCTTTTCCTCAACTTCAAAACATCAGACTTTGTGTCCCAGTTATTTTTCATTATTTCAGATAGAGTATTGTTTTGGAGTTTTTTTGGTCTGGCARTGTCTAATGAGGGAATTTCCTATTTTTTGTTGGATAATCCTAGAATCATAGAATTCTGCTCCTCTCAGGACTATATAAAATATATCATATGGCCAAGAGCGCTGAACAGATGCTCCTCGAACGCAAAGAAGTTTGGTGCCTATAAAAATTGTATGTCTTTATATTTGTCCACATTGAATTACATAAGCCAATTATTGGCTTTATACCATGTCTTTACTCATGCAGACAAATATTTGCCTTCTTTCTTGCACTGACTACCCCCTAGTTTAGAAGGGTTTAGAAATGTCACTCTTCTATTTCTCCTTTCTGCAGAATGTTGAGTTTAATGAAGAGTAAGCCAAGTTACACAAAGCTGTCAGGATGGATTGTGGCACTGCAGTCTGTGTCTCAACTTAAAAAAAACCTGGGTACTAAGCAGGCTTCTTGCTCAATTTCCTCTGTTTCTTGGACATAATTAGGTTATTGGAGGGTTGTGGTACAGTAGAAAATAGCATAGAAAAAGCTTTGATGTGATTGCTATTACAAAGTAAAACAGTCCAATCATCAGAACTTCATTTGGCACTCTGTACTGACCATTTAATGAAATTAGTCTTAACATGATGGAAAAAGCTTGGCTATTTATGATTTAGTTGAAGATTCTTTATCTTAACCAATGCAATCACTCTGGGGGAAAAATTGATAGACATTAACTGTTAGCAAAATTGTGCAATTTTTTTTTTTTTTGGAGAGGGTGTGAGGAGAACCAGGAAGGTGTTGAGTCTCCATTCAAAATTTTGCTGTTTGTTGAGGGGTTTTTTGTTGTTTTTTAATCCTACTTCTTGGTAATAAAGTCATTCCAAAAAGTATGAACTTCCTTTACTTCCTTCCCTTTTTTTTTTTTTCCCACAAGCACAGCCTCTTCAGAAGGTGAAGTGCAATGAACTCTTTTTTAATACTTTTGCACTGTCAGCCTAGCTGATAACACGTATGTAATAATTTATGTCATTCAGGAAACCCATAGGAAAGAGTATATTCCGGATTCTGAATATATGTAGTGTAAAACTGTAAAGCAGAAGTTGCATCAACCTTCAGTCAAACATATGCACATTGCCCTCTCTTCATCTCTGCAGTAGCCTTCACTCAACCTTTGTTTTATGGCTTTATCCGTTTTTCTGTTATCCATTCAATATCCAATAATTTCTAGACTATTGTGTGCCCAGAATATTACTGTTGATTTTCCTGCAAATTCAATTTCACTCATAGTGTAAACATGGGTGTTTGAATAATGTAATCCTCTAGGAAAGTACTCAGAATATGACTCCTAAAATAAATTAAGATAGCTGAAACCCTTGGGTGTTATGCAGAAAAATATTTAATGTTTATAAAGTGCCTAACAGGTGATTAACTGCTAATACGTCTACTCGCAGCCCTAGAGAGAGTTCAGTTATAATAAATAAGCAAGATGTAGCTGTCTATTTCCAGCTTTTTTCTTTTTGTACTGAGTTTAAGTGTGTACCTTCTACGTTTCAAGAGCTATCCTTCACATTGGTCAGTTATTCCAACTGTTGGAGAGGCAAAAAAGACTCAGATCTCTTGGGGTTTTGAAGTTACATTAAAGAATCATTACAAAGATTTTATGAATTTTTGAGATCACCATGAACTTTCCTTTATGCAACAGCCTCAGTGATTTCACATCATTGCATGAATTTAATCTAAACATTTATCTGTTGCCTTCCTTCAATTCTTGCTCTTTCAGCTATTAATTATTCTTTTAAAAGTTCACTTAACTTGTAATGTTACAATATCCAAAGATACTTCCAAACTCTAAAATAAAATTGGCCAGTGTTGTGTTTGGCAGGATTAATTGTAATGGGAAGAAAAACTGAACTTTCTAAGTTTTAGTGTTAGATAAATTCACAATTGCTAAAGTTTATTCCTTCTGGACAGACATATACTTATTGGTTATGCTTTATAATAAGTGTTGGGAGGAAAAACAAAAGGGAAGTACTCATGCTCACCATACTGTAGATGTAATTAATTCATTTGAGCATCATTATCACTGAATAGTCCCAACTGTCTTCAAATTGTATAACCCAGTGCAGCATATCTTTTCATCCTTTGTTCGATCTGCATGGTTAACTCTCCAGTAATACTAGTACTCCTACCATGTGTATGAACAGAACAATCAATCTGGGAATTGAAGCATTACATAAAAATTGAGCATCCTGACCAGAAGCAGGACATTTTGTTCTCAGTGACCTCTGCTGGCATCCAATGGCTGGATGAAAGACATAGTTTGCCCCTAAATTCTTCCATCTCTTAGTTGCTTTTGTCTTCAGTGGTGAGGTTTATGGGTTTGTTTAGTTGGGTTTTTTTCTGAGTTGTGAGAAAATGAAGAACTCAGAGGCTATCGAGATATGAATTTCCAAGATTTAGTAGTGTCCTTGCACTGCTTAACTACTTTTGGCCTAAAGCTTCTGTGGTAGAAGTTAACGTAGTCATACCTGACTTCTATGCCTATTATTTTTAAATTGCTGCAAATTACGCAAAACTCATTATTGGAAATACGTTGTGCAAAGGCCTTCTGCATGCTTGATACACTATATTGGTTATAAGATTGTGGAGGGCTGTGAGCCCTTGGCACAAGAGCCCTCTGCACTCCCTTGGAGGAGAGAGGCCTGAGGCCAAAAAGACTCTACCCAGAGATAAGCAACCTTCCTCGGGTCATGGCGACAAAGTGAACCACCCCCAGCATGCCTTACTTCTTTATGCTAATATCTTGTACCCAGTTGGCTAATTGGTTTCTCCCCCACCCCCTGCCTTTCCTATAAAAGGCCCCTGTTTCTGCCACTGTCGGGAGTTTTGCACTTGGCCTCCCCTTTGCAGAGCCTGTTGGACAATAAAAGCTGCCTCTGTGGAATTGCCAAACGAGGCTTCTGTCTCTCTGTCCCCGAGTTCGCCTTGGGGGATTTCACAAAGAGCTGAATCACAAGAGCTGGAAACACTTGTAGTGGAGAAATCGCTACACTTGCTGAAATCACCTGCTGCCCAGGGAGGTTTGCCCTCGCCCCTAGGAGAGTTGTTCTCTGCAGGACGCTCTCTCTAGGAAGGTAGCGGCATACTGGTGCTGATCAGCATCGGACACCCCTGCGACATAAGATCRAATTAATTTAAGTCTATAAAATAAATGGTATCTCTAAAATATGTTATCTCTTGTTCAACTCAAAACATAGAAATCAACTCTGTCTTCTATGTAAGTTTTCAACTCAAGCAAAATATGTGTCTTTGTCCAGGATGGAGCTTTAATTCCAAACCATGCTAGGAGGCCAACCTGCTATTAGTCTTAGCAATAAAACCAGTCGTATTTCCTTGTGGGAAATAGCTCAACCCAAACAGTTCCTGCAAAACAGGCAAAAAGAGTATAGACTCTTTATATGTGCAAGTACAAGAAAACAGCTGGTTTGAGAAGACTCAGCTGGTTTGAGAATCAGTTCTCATCCTGTTTTTTGCATCATCCTTGTAGGATTAAGAACTTCCTCAGTCAATTTAAGAAATAGCTCTGGAAATGTAAAATATCATAAAAAATTTAACTGGTTTCTATGTTGATTTATCATTACCTGAGGCAATTGCTTACCATAACATCCAGCCTTCACTAAAAAGAGTTTCCCACTTCAATGATGCACAGCTATTCCACAGCACTAAAAAAAAGGTAGTATCTCTAAATCAACACTTTCTGCAATTAATTCAGTGAGCTTTTTGAAGAGAGTCAAATAATTTTCTGTCATTTTTCAAAGTCTCTTCTAGACTGATTTTATTTTATAAGTGTAGGAAGCTAAAGTCAGCATTAAGAAAATGTATGCATCAGTCCAAAAACCCAGAATAGCAAGGAGATGCATTACGTATGGTTTTGTGCGGGCATAGAGAAGAAATTGCCTGGAGACAAGTTCACTTCTTTCATTCCATATTAAAATACATTTCTGACTTTTCCCCTTTGTCCTCCCTGGATTTCCTTCTCTTACCCTTACTCTTCTAATCTCTAATTGCTCTACCAAGTGTCTGCTCTGGTCCACTTATCCTTTGTGCTCAGTTTACCACCCCGTGCTTGTTTTACTGTCAGACACTTAGTTGAGATAGCTGGAGAGGAGAACTGTAAGAGACAGTTGTAGCAGTGTGTGTCCAATGCACAGCAGTAAGGGGAAGAGCCAGAATACAGAGGCTGGAGAGGCTGGTGGAGTCTTCAGCCAGGGCAGTGAGGTGTGTGACAGCCAAAGGGCAGTGTGGTGGCTTGCATGTGCCAGGTGCATGGAAACATTGTCACCTGGGAAGTTGTCAGTGGCACTTAATAGGGTGGGCAGGTGGAGGTAAAGGAGCTCATATTCTGTTGATGTGGATTGATGCCAGTCAACACTACTGGAAAGCAATAATAGCTTCTTATTGGAAGAAAGAAAAATCCCCCTTGGTCAAAGAGAACATGTAGAAAGATAAATACTGTGCAATTCTACTTTAAATATTTTTTCTTTTTCTTTTTTTTTTTTTTAATTTCATAGAACACTTCATTAACATTCAATATTAGGTCAATATTATGCCAAGGGGAAAAGTGCACACCTGGTAATTACTGTCCTATAAACCTAAATGCTAAAATTAATGTGGAAGTTTTTAACAAGAAGTCAGTAAGAGTCTAAGGCAATATAAATTACTTTTTCTTAAGTAAATGAATACTTGAAACTCTGAATGCCAAAATTCACTGAATTTACACAGTTGAGTTGAATTGTTTGTCTCATTACAAAAAGGGACAGGAGTCTAATACATTTAAAAATAATAATTAAGAAATAGGTCTCAAATTGCACTGGATTTCTCTCTCTTTGTATAATCCGTTGCTTCATATGAGTCATCATTCTTTGATAATCAACAAGGAAAACAAATTAAGCAGCATATTAATGTAATTACACAAAAGAGGGCATGCATATGTTCTTAGATTCTAACGTTCAATAAATGCATCTTTCAAGATGTTTTAATAAGAAGAAATATTCCTGTTAAGGGATTAATGAATTGATCATAAATGCATCGGTACATTATTAAAAGCATTATGTTTTATTTCGGAATACTTTAATATTTATCCTCAATAAGGAAATTCTACATGATATACAAAACGAAAATACTTAGGATGTTTTATTTGCATGTTAAATACTCTCAGTGTTGAACCTAACCTGTATGGCTTATTCCCCATTATGTCACTTTTTATTCCTGTATTGCATGTCACATTGATTTAATAACAGACTCTCAGGCTGTATTCCAACTGAAATTTTCTCTTTCTTTTTATATTGGCTTTGTTCATCTGTTGGGTGTGATTATCTTCCATCTGACAATAACTGTTTGTTTAATGCTGAGAAATTTTATACTGGAGGAAGATGGTTTCCAATCAAACTGCAACACCCTTGAAAATGTGTTGCAAGCAAAGTCTTGCACTTTACATTTTCAGTTGAATTGTTGTTTGGTTCTTTTTTTTGAGATAATCAACTCCAGTCGTGTTGCAGCTGCTCATAAGTAATGGTCAATGGTGTCATGGTCCATTTGGATCTCTCAACTTCCTAGGGCAATGTACTCTGTGAATTAAAATTTATTTTGTGAGCTCATTTACAAAGAAAACAAATAGAGCATCTAAGGGCTCAATTCCCTTTGTACAGAGTTGTTTAATGTGTAAATTCACTGATTCATCACCTAATTCACTATGTTTCTAATACAAACATTCTCTAACCTGCAGCTTGTGTACCTATGAACAAAATAGCTACCTAGCAGATGGTAAGGATACTACTCATCCTTCCTCCTCCCATCATGGTGTRGGTGTTCCCTGTAACACACTGGGAAGCACAAAACCTTCAGCATTCAAGCTGCTGTTGGACCTGCTTCAAAAACTCTTCTGGGTAAGCTGATATATTAATACCTTCCAGCTTGGAAGTTTGGTCTATGCCTTTTCTCTTAGTTAGCAGATTCTGGAGAAACTGACAGAAAAGCAATGCACAGGATTGTAGCTGCTGGAGACAGCAAGCACAGGTGATATTGACTGCATAATGACCTTTCACCCTTCCTGGCCATGGTCCTGACTACATTGCCCTCACTTTGGCCTAGTGGAGCTGCTCCCAACATACCTCAGCCCTTAGCACAAGCTTCATGTTAGCCAAAATCTAAGCAGGAGTTCAGAAAACAGTCACACTCCTGCCACACAATTTCAAAATTCTTGTCTGTGTAACAAATCCAACAACTAGGGGATGTAGCTTTTTTTGCAGTATGTCTTTTATGCAAAAGAAAGATTTCTGGGCCAAAGAATGTGTATGCATTTGACTTGGCTTCTTTTTCAAGGCACAACACAACATCACAGTCCATTTTTCCTCAGAACACTTTTTTTTTTTTTAACCTGATTTAAAAAATAAGCTATTTAAAATAAAATTATTCATCTATTAGAATCTGGATTTCTAGTGTTTCAAAATCCTAGTACCATGCAAGCCTATTATGATATTGTTGCCCATGGAAGTTAAGTTTTATAAAACTCTAGATTAAAATATCTGCAAATGATGACAAACTTCAGAGAACTTTAAGAGGCTGCTAGGGAGTCTTATCTCTGAAAATTTTGAAGAAGAGCCATACTGCCGCCAGCAAATTAAAAATCATTAGTCATATTTACAAAAACTATAAGCAGTTATAAGGTAAAGCACTTCTTGGCATTGATTAAGACTGATAATACCATTCACTTTGTAGGCCACATAAGAAAGTAAGGGGAGCTCCTGCTTTCTTTCAAGTTGTACACAGCCTAACTTTTACTTTGGGGAGCCAGAAATGATGATATCAGCTTTTCCTTCAGTTGAATGAGCAAACAAAAATTAATTGAAGCTGTAGATCTGATTTTCTTCCTCCTCATATACCTTTATTACAGATGCCAAACAATCCATTATCCCACATGGCCTATGTCAGTTCAATATGCAATTTTGTCAAAGTGTCACAAAATATCAAGGCATGAACAACATGCAACGATATTATCAGAGAAGACATCAGGTTCTTTAATTATGAATTCTATGGGTTGGTTTTGGTGGTGTGGGGGTTTTTGGTGTTTTATTCGCAAAGTTATTCTCTCCTTGATGGAAAGACGTACAGAAGAAAACATTTGAAAATGGCTGTACAAGCAGGAGCTAGAAGTAGGTTATTGCTTGTCCAGCAGGAAGGTAAAGGAATAAATCTCTCCTCCAGACCTCAGTTTCTTCTGTCTTTCTGCAATAAAAGGAAGGATGAATTAGTTATGCTTTCCCAAATATAAGTAATAATTTGAAGGATACACAACTGCAGATTAAAATTGTGTGCACTGAAAAGGCAACTGAGCAGATCAGAGATTTTGCAGCTAAAAAGGACGAGAGTATGTGAGGGATAAAAATTTTTCTGAGTACACTCTAATTTTTGTTACTTTGATGTTTTGCTACTTTATTTTTCATACATAGTTACTTATAAGTTATTACTAGTGAGTTTTAATAGGAGAATTTCACCCCAAGTAGTTTAATTCAAACTACATTTCATTTTCAAAATTTTAGAATGATAGGTTTCAGCTGTAGCATTTCATGGATTTGTATGCTTTCTTAGCAAATTTAAAGATAACCACAGTATTTATGAAGAGCTGCATCTGCTGCCAGATTTTCCTCTCACTTTACAGTCAATATTAGCAGCAGATTTACATTTCGTTTTCTAGCACAGTGATCTACACCTATCCTTTTTTTGTCCTTGATCTTCTATTTAATTGGAAAGGAGTGTCTATCAAAAAGCAGCTTTGAAGTCCACAAAATGCCACTGGCATGGAGAACAATATTTAACAAGCTGTATCTTCRAGTATGGAATTCAAATGGACTGAAAATTTCACCTTTCTGAATGCATAAAGTGCAAGGGAATACCAGCTATATGCCTTAAGATTATTAACAATCATTCTGAATAGATATTTCATCAAAATTTATTTTTGCCTTCTGTAAATAGGAAAATTTTAAAAAGCATTTTTTTCTAATAAAAATTATTTTTCAGGAGTCTTTTAAAGCTTCCATATGTACAGTAGTACCGCCCACAGAAAACTGTGTTAAAGTATTAAAATTGCTGTGTCGGACACTCAAAGTACCAAGGAAATTTGCCTATGGCAAAAGTTATTATGTGATGATTCAAATACAGATTGTCATATAACTTGTAAAAGCAGTATAAAACTCTTTCCTGGGCAAGCTTTCAGTATTTCAGAGTGACATCTCAGTATTCATCCACTTATTTAGGTATATATTTTCCAAGGATGAAAAATTTCTGTGACACTGTCTATAATTTATCCATTTGTTTAGAGCCTCTACATCTGTTACGAAGATTTCTGCTAATCCTGTATCCTAATGAAGAAACCGAGGATTTTGTCATCCCATGGATGGGGTCTAGGTGAAATAGGGACATATATAATTATATAGCTATAGATACTTATGTAATCATGTATGCAATTTTTTGGTTACAACGTAAGTTTTAAGACTGACCTCAACTTGCATTTGACCCAGGACTGAGCCTTGTTTGTCCTGATCACAATTTTTTAATCTTGCTGTCCCCTTAATTGTTCCCATTTTAACTGTGGGTAATCTGGTGGTCACGCGTTTGCTCAGTCACGTGGTGTCACACTGTCCAAGTGTCAGCTAGGACTGACAATTTATTTTAAGTACTTTCATTCTGGAATATTACAGGTTGCTGTTGTGAAATTTCTCTGATTTTTCTGATTTTCATTTCACCCTTCCAAATTTACCTCTAGAGAGAAGCTAGCTCTCAGTTATGGTACCATTTATCAGCCATTTCAAAAGTTATTGAAGGACCTCTTAAGTACCAAAACCCCCAGAATCTGGAAAGTTTTAAATCCTATACGCAAAAATCAGTAGAAAGGGTCTGTTGTCTTTGCTGGCACACAGCAGTTATTCTGGAGCAGTGTGCTGAAAGCATTTGTCAGGTACTTGTATCCATTTAGCAATATTTGCCATTAATTTGTTTAGCAGATGGGTTTTAAAGGTCATTTTCTGTAACTGAAATATAAAATCTGTAATTCTGGACTAAATTCTTTTGTCATCCACTGCAGTGGGTCAGAGACTTAATGTCTGAGCAGGATCACACACTCATATAAGTAAAATATATATAAATTATAATTTATTTCTCCAATAGATTTCACAGATTTTCAATGACTATAAGAAGTATACTAACATTTCAAGAGGTGACTTTCCAGACTCAGCCTCTTGATGAGCATATACTCTGTTGTGGACAAGTCTTCTGCCTGTTAGCCTTTGCCTTCTTGTCTACCCAATGTTCATTTTTACCCTAACTCCTAACTACTTTCTCACATAAAGGAGTTCCCAAGGCTCCTTATTTTTTTCATGTTTCCCTTTATCAGTCTTGATCTCACTGATCTCATTTAGGCTGCCTATCTTAGTTCTTGGTTATGGGCCTGGGTTTAAAGAATTTGGAGTACCCTTCCCGGTAAATTATACCTGAAATTTCAACGTTATCGTGCTATTCTGGAGAAACACTCATTTTATTCAGTGGGGATGCTCCCCATGCTGCACAATTGCAGATAAGAGCTGCAAAGGGACAGAGCACGCTCTGTGCTGTTGCCACATTTTGAGATCTTGAGAACTTTGTAGCTAATGTGTGATATTCTGCTGAGAACATCATACCACCTATTTCAGAGGCTTATATTGAACATAATTTTTCAGGGTTGGCAGGAAGCTTATCTTTTTAAGAAAAGGATTTGGCATCCCTTGTATGGTTTAAGTTCTTGCTCCAGTATCCCCAATTTCGCCTCTCACTATGCATACAAATATCCTTTTTTTCACCCAGAAAAAAAAAAAAACCAAACCCCAAAACAACAAAAAAACCTCTTTCACTCTCACTTCCCCTAAACAAAAATCTGACTTATCCATCTTGTCCCTGTAGACAACTGCAGTAGAAATATGTAAAGTGGCAAGGATGTTTACATGGAATACAAGAGTAGCATGAAATGAAAAGTAGGAAATATAGTAGAAAAAAAGCAGAAATTTGTAGGGTGACAGAAAACAACCATGGGTGTTAAAATCCTTTAGATTTAACGTTGACATCTGTAACATTGATTTTTATATTTGCATGCAAATGATGCATGTTCTTTAATATGTAAATTAGCTTATAAAAACTAGACGTCTCAATTATAGAGTTTGCTGCACACCTGAGTTTTGTTTATATAACTTAAAGTCTCTAAATGTCAATTTAAGTCAGCTCATTTCAGTGGCTAAAGCATGTTGGAAGTATCCTTAACTTGGGTTTAAAAATTGCTATTTTTTTCATTATAAAATAATCCTGACCCATATGGATAAAAATTCCTTAAAATCTTACCTTCCACACAGTTTTGTAAATGTCACTAGATGATGTATGACATGGCAACAAGAAAAAGCAGCTAACCCTACTCTAGACCTCGTTTAAGCAATACCTCCACATAGGATAGTGCAGTAGTTTTAAACCATATGCTTTAGTCTACAAACAACAAACTTTGTGCAGAAACTTGCCTAAGTTGATAAAGGCTATTAGGAAAGGTTTCAGAGTATTTTTCCGTTTCTTGCCCTGGAGAAGACAGTTTGAACTGGAATATGTTATGCAGTAAAACTAACCTAACATGTTTAAAATTAAACTAAATTGAAATAACATTCTCAAGTGGAGAAGGTCAATTACTAATTTTAAAAGCATGTAATTTGAAGTGCCCTCTTAATACAGGTGCAGTGTATTTAATATCAAATTTGTTTTGGCTTTTAGATGGAAGATTTAATTAGCACATCTATAGATGGCATGAACCTATATATTCATATATAGATTTTATGTCTATATACTRTTTCAATACAGTGTAATCTATAGCAAAACTTGAACATGACTAGACAAAATATTCAAACTGGGACTATCTTCATCCCACTTTCTATCTCTGCAGTCTCGACAGTAACTAAAGACTAGACCTTCTTGTGAGTGTTATTTTCTTCCTCTGTTTAAGAAACAACAATCAACCACACCCTTTTTTCTCTGTATCACTTTGATAGGTATCTTGTATGGTCCTTGTGCTTGTTTGTTTCATGGAGTTTAACTATTACTAAAATCTCAAGACTGGAAATTCAATAGTACATCATCTGCTGAGTAGGTGTCTGTACTTTGAATTATATTAACATTTCAGCTAATGTGACACAAACTCTTAACAAATATTTTACTGTGTTCATGTCCACTGGAAAAACATGGACGCAGGAAGAACTAGAGAAGTTCTTTCAATCAAACAGTAATATGAACCCTTTATAAGTGTTTATAAGTCTATATGAGCTTTCAGCTAATATCTGTGAAGTCCTGGAAAAAATAGAACATTGCGAGAAATGACAGATTTAAATTTCATGCAGAAGAAAAAACAAGAGGACCAAGAGAGCAGTAGGCTTTGAATTTCACATTTAGCTGATATCCCTAAAATTGAAGTGTGTACATATAAATGGTAATAGTATAACTCCATGAAGAATTATTTGTAGTCTGCATATTTACACAATATGGACAGTACAAACTTAAATTCTGCTCTGTGTGTCTTGCCTAAACAAGGGAAGTCTGACTCAAGCTAGAGAGACATTTCTAAGATTAGAAAATTAATAAAAGTAAAATATAAGGTGGTGAAATTAAACACTCAGTTGCCTCCAATATCCATTACATAGTACTTGCAGATGAAGAATGGTGTTTACAGTATATTCTTTTTGAGGAAATTTCCTGTTCATGCAAGAGTGCTCTTAAAATAGGTGTGGGAGCAAATCATCTGCTTATACACTGGGTGGAGGATTCTGCTGTGCTAAGGAACTGATGTGATGATATGTTTAGAAGTCACTCATGCTGGATGGATTCCCATGCTTCAAAATCTATGACAAAATTTTTTTGTCTCCTAATCTGCAGTTTGATTTGCTAGTGCCTCAGGAAAGATTTCAGGATCAAATTTTCCCTCCCCTAGACACCCAGAGATGGTTGCAAAGTGTTCAATACAATTCCATCCTGCATTTAATGCTGATGTACAGGAGTTGAGAAGGAAATACGGAGTAAAGAGAGAAATTTTGTTGGAATGTTGAGGGGGAAAAGAGGTTGTGCCATAGCTACGAGTGGGGAGGAAAAAAGAGAAACAGTCTTCAGCTATCAATAAAGGTAAAGGTATTAAAATATGAAAGTCTGCAGAATGTAAGATTTTTTTGAAAGTTAGGAGATGAAGAACGTTAGGGGAACAGCTTAGGAGTATAAGGGTTTAAAAGTCCTGAGGCTTACAAACCTAAAAAATTGCTAAATTCAGAAAAGTAGGACTTTTCTGAGCTTCAGTATTGTTCTATTTTTGGAAGAAAATAGATAAAACGTCATTATGTTGGCATATGAAATATTATTCCTTTAGGAAGAAGGTATCTGAAATAATTTCTTATTCCCTCCCATTTGCCCTTTTTGTGTACAGTTGGATTATAGAGAGAATTGATCTACATTACCTGGGTAAAACATGAACACATAGCATTCCTGCGTAAATTAACAGTGCAGATTCTGGAGCTGGCTGTCACATGCAACAGTTTTTAAGTTTTAAACATGCTAAAATCATAGAGGTTTAGGAAAAAAAAAATGGGAAGACTATGGAAGTTCTATTTCTTACATGCATTCTCAAAAAAAAAATCTCAAACCAGAAAAATTTGAATATTTTTAAATGGAAAAAAAAAGGAAAGCTAAAAAAATCACTCTATTTGAGTTGACTAATAGTTCATATTTATTTCCTTTTTGTATGTTCTTCCGTCAGCTACAGCTGGCAAGATCTTTTTTTTTCCTGCTTTTCTGCTTTTTTTACAAGTTAATTTTTACATTTTGAGGGCGGCAGAAGCTTTTAAAGAACAGAAATCAGGTACTGAGCAAATGGTTAAATCCTTTACATTTTATCTGAGTTACTCCACAAGTCAAAGTCATAGTTAAGGAGTTAAAGTGAAAATCTCACTTTTGCATAGCTTGAATTATTTTTTTTGTGGACTGGCCTGAAGTTTGGGGCCTAATAGGATGGTTAGCATTCTAAAGTGCTGTCTGTTGTTTTGAAGACATTACCAGATGGTTATCAAAGTAAATCTCAACTGGAATCTTTCTCTTTAAGTATTTTAAACTTGAATATGTTCCATGCTTTATTTTTTTTGTAATGTTAAACACGGAAATTTTCAACTTCAAAGTGAGGTTTTGTCATTCCCTTCCGTACTGCCAGAGGCAGTTTTGCCCCTCATGTTTTTTCAATGATTGTCCAGCAAAAGTTCTGTGTGTTGCTGAGTGTACTGTGCACCACATGGACCTAGTTTGTTGCTTCTACAGCCCACTATGAACTAATCATCAGCTTGAGGAGAGTTTGCAAACTTTGCTGCTTCCAGATAAAAAACTGAGATGCTAAGAGTTCATAAAGTCATTCAACTTCAGTGTACTTTAAACAACTGTGCCAGTGCTGAAAGAAAAGGGAGCTCTTATGCCGAGGGAATTTGCATTATTAGTGGCAGGCTTCTGCAGTGAGTGCAAAGTCAGTGCGGTAACAATCTTCTGAGAAGAAAATATGTGCTGGTATTTACCATGTTTATATATAAGAAAGACACTAAATATGGATTACATAACTTGGAAAACTCCTCTTATATTTGCAAATAATTAATCATAACTTTGGCTGTCTTCAATCAATATACTTCCAGGAATTCTTGATCTGACTTGAGTAGCTACCCAGTTATGGTAATGTGCTATAAAGGTCCATCATGGAAATATTTAAAATACTGACTTCCTCTTCCCTTTTCATGTGGTCCATTATGAAGAAATAAACCTCTAATGCATGGCATCTTGAAGCACTCTTCTGCAGATGAAACACGTAATTTATTCTGTGAGACTCTACTGTAGTTACTAAGGTGGCAATTGGGTCAGCTGTCAAATAATGTTATTTATTAACATTAATATTAACCTAGTTTGTCACCCAAAATTTAATGAAAGTTAACACATATCATTATTTCAGTTTGTCTTACTGAGGACCATGCTGTGTGTGAGATGCAGTAAGCAAAATAGATTTGACTATTTTTCACTAGAAAGCCATAATATTCTGCCTGACCAAGAACAGGTCATGGCTTCTCAAAACATTTGTGAAATGACGTCTAGTTTTTCTGTTTCTGTCTCTGTGTCTACACATAGGCTTATAATTATTTAATGCTCTTGCTGAAACCACTTCTAATCAATTTGAATGTTATGCCCTCTATTCGCACACACAATCGGTTAGGTAGCACTTCAATATCTGACCTTTGAATCTGGGGGCTGAATGTTCTGTGATGTTGTCTGCTGTTTTGTTGCGTGCATTTCTCTGTCTCCAGACACTTTCTGACTTTCCAGAAACACTCTCTGCCAAATTTTGGTTTGAAGACAATGTATTTTTTTTTTTCCCTTCTTMTGCTAAGTTCTCTACCTTTGCCACCTAGAAACCTTCTCTACTTGAAGAGAAGAACTTGTAAAACTGCAGAACTTGTAAAACTGCACTGCTTTCCAGGAATATTATGATGTACAACATGACAGTTCCCAGTCATGACTCAGTTCGTGTGAGCATACAGCAGCTGTGGCACTTTCATCAACATTTTCCATAAATTTTGAAATCCCAGACATAAGCACCATCTGGCTGTGCAAGTTCCTTTCATAAGCTGGGCAGTTCATAAGTAGCTCGGTTTCTGTGGACCTGCAAAAAGATCTGTGCTTTAGAAAACACCGGGGTCGCCGAAGAAGAGCTGTGTCCAAGGCAGTCTTTTGTGATAATAACCTGGGTACATTTGATTTTAAATATGCTTTGGTTCTCTTTTTAAACAATGCATTAATACTTTGCTAACATAGGAAAAAGACAATAAAAGTTTAGCCTGAATGTAGTTCTATGCTGAAAAGTCCTTGTCAAAAAAAGTTACTTGCATTCCTTCTGTAAAACTAACTCATAGATATTCATGATAATAGTATTGATGCACTTGAAAAAAACATCCTGTGGTCAGGCTAACAGGTTTTTTCTGCATTTGACATCATCACAGTCCACTGCAGAGAGTAGCAGGTGCTATGCAGTATTCCTTACCATCCTCTGTCTGCTGTTTAAACATATCAATAACTCACTGTATGGGTAACTGAAATATTTCTAATGTAGATAGTTGATAGATGTTCTCATTAACAAAAATCTGCAGGCCATGTCATTATCATCATATTCTTTCTTCTTTCCAGCATTACTAAGTACATTGGCTTGCTACATATTTGCATACATTAGGGAGAGGAGAAGGGTGCTGCTCAGCAATTCTTCTTGTCAATTCATGTTCCTGATGATTTGCCCCTCCTTTCTTTTCCTTTTCCTCTTTTAAATTGTGATAGTGCAACAGAATTCTAATTAAATTACATTTAGGTCAGTAGATCTAGACAGTGATTGCCTGCTAGAGAACTATGTTAAAAGAGTGTCCTTGAATAAAATGCTGATAGATTTACTCTGTCTTCTGGTGTTATTCAAAACTGGAATACAAAACTATATGACTAAATCTGGTTTCTTAAACAAGAAGATAGCTAGTTGAATGCTGATGTAAGAATTCTTCATGAATGTTTGCTCAAATTTCAAACATCGGATTTTGCTGCTGTGGGGTTTCTCTGGCTTTTCTTAATATTATCTTTTTTAAATGCAGAGAGTTTTGCTTGACTTAGCCTTTATAGGTGATATTTATGAGGGTTTGTAAGAATGGCTGTACTTTTTTAAGAATGCATATAGTACAATGCCTATAAAAAGGGTTTATATTTATTGTTGACAATTCCTTTAAATTTTCAGTCTCAGATATGAAATAAAAATACCTTTTCCTGATCACCAGAGATTAAATCCCTAGAGAACTAACCTCCCCTGTATTCCCTGCAATGTTTTGCTCATACAGGCTGTTGCCTGCAGGAAGTAGTGAACTCACAAAAACTTCTGCATGTTACTGATCAGCAACCACTTTATCCTGCTGATGTTAAAGAAAATCACAAAAACATGACACACAAGTTTGAAGTACAAATTTGTGACCTAAGCATACCAACATTACATAAATAATACCTCTAAACTCTGATTCTAGCAGTAGTGCACGTGAAAAGAAAGAGAATTTTCATGACTGAAATCAGCTTCAGATTTTGGGAATTTACTGATTAGAGCTCTCCAGATTAGCAGGGTTGAGAATCACTGATTCATATCACTGAGTACAATTTGGATGAATGAGCTGCTGTCAGAATCAGTCACCATTTTGTCCAAATCACTGTAAATCTGGAGACTTGAATGCGTAAAATATTATCAGATTTTGGATATAACAGATCTCTGTCCTTCTGTGCAGTCACTCTTGAGTGGGTTGAGTTTTTCTTACTTTGGCATGAAAATGAACTCTTGATGGCATTGAGAGATGAAGTAATCATGAAAGAAATTGTGTGGTGTCTTGGGATAGAGTAAATTTGTTCCTCTGCTGGTTGAACTGAGTTTCTTTAATATTTGCTTGTTCTTTCTTTCTCTTCTTTCTCTCTTTCTTTCTTTTTCTTTCTTTCTTTCTTTCTTTCTTTCTTTCTTTTTCTTTCTTTCTTTCTTTCTTTCTTTCTTTCTTTCTTT
>RAHM01000106.1:2439742-2451990 GCA_003713295.1 Parotia lawesii
TTTCTCTTTCTTTCTTTCTTTCTTTCTTTCTTTCTTTCTTTCTTTCTTTCTTTCTTTCTCTCCTTTCTTTCTTTCTTTCTCTCCTTTCTTTTTTTTTTTTCTTTAATTAATCAAAGAAGAAAGGGCTCCTGGCAGCTCCATCTCAAAAATCTGAAGAACAGTTCACAGTCCCTGGTTTTGCAGTCTCATGGCATCAACTACATGGGGATAAAATCGCAAAAGAAGTTACAAATTTTTGCAGCAGCTTCCAAGTTGTAGATTACTTTTATCATAGTTGTGAGTGATGTAGTGCATACCCTGCGTAATATCTTGGAGTGGGATACATGAGTGCAAGAGCTCTGATTTGGAGTCACAGTCCATGATAAATCTCGTGGAAGCAAATATGTCTTAAATCTCATTATTTCCTGCCATGTAGTGCTTTCTCATAGCCTTAAGGGAAGACTTCTGTCTTCTGGGGAATCAGAGCCTACATCTTGTCCTGGAACTCACACTTGAAGTTTGATTGTTGTTTTGTTTTCTAAATGAAGTATGTGTTCACTTGTAAGCTCTGACTTGGATTGTTTTTATTAAATAGTTTGAATGTTCTGGCATTTGACTGTGAAGAATTTGTAACTACTTAATATCCTCCCCTGAGTAAGCATGGAATGAATCTATTTCACTGTTATTCCTACAGGTAATTTACCCTCAAAGAAAGGTGAGAATATCTTTTCTTCTTTCTGTTGAAGACACCTTCTGGCCCAGAGAGATTTTCCCAGATCTAGCAAACCAGTCAACATTTGTCACATCAGGGGTTTTTTTAAGTCTTCATGTGAAGCTTCCAAGCAGAGGAGAGGAGAGGAGAACAGACCAGACGAGAAAGGAAATAACAGAATGCCCTGCATGTCCATGTGTTGCATCACTGCCCAATCACAGGGCTGCTTTTCCCTATCTCTTGTGAAGGACAAATGAGTTATGGTATGTCATTGTTTTGGAGGACAAGGTAGGGGCTTATCAGAGACCCTCTATGAAGTAGTCTTCTTTCACTATGAGAATAGGAAATATTTAGGACTATTCAGGACATTATGCCTTGGTATGACTTCCAGAGCTAGTAGTATAGCCTCACAAACTTAGAGGCAGTCTAAATGGCTTAAATTTTAAATGTAAATCTTAATCATATATTTTTAACTGTTATTGCATTATCATAACTCTTTTGCAAACACATCTTCTTTAACCCTTTCATCTTGCCTAAGCTAATTCTCAGTAATATGACAAACTCTGGGGGTAAGTAAATTCATTATGGCAGACTGTAATAGGCAGTTACTTGAGTGTCTAATGTGCACAGAGCTGTGGAGTGCCAGAATACTGTGGAGCAAGTGTTGAGCATCATTGTGCTGCTGAAGCCTTTTCATACATGAGCACTACATGCTTCCCAAGCATAAGGTAGCTTTTGTCATTATCAAGAGTCCTGTTTGCCAGCAGAAAGATTATATGAAAGGAGACGAAAACTTTGATTCTTCAGAAGCTGGTGCCACATTGCCCAGATACAGCATATTTTAAATTATTTGTCATTGGCCTAGATAAAAGCTGTGAAAAGGATCACGTCTTTGAAGCCTAGTGATAACAGCATTTTTAAGTGTTCACATCTTGCTTGACTAGCTATTTGATATAGGGTTAACACAAAGGGCCAAGGGTTGTTAGATATAAAATAACTGAAAATTTATTGGAGCAAAGACCACAACTCAGCTCCCTGGTGAATGTCCCATCACGAGACTAGGCAGCCAAGATCACTTATGTCTCTAACCCTCTCAATCCATCAAATCATTAATTATTCTCTATAAAGCCAAGTAGCTTCAAGTCTCTTCTCATCACAGGCATCACAGCTTTTGTTGTGATGCATCTTGAACTCCTTTTTGGCATAGCACAGAGCTATTGTGTGGAGAATTATTAATCTGTGACAGCCTAAATTCTGACATCTAACACACTTCACAGGAAATTTGGAGCCGGGATTGAGGTGAGGAGATTGAGTCCTTGGAACTGAAGTATGAAATAATGTCGACATTTAAATGCACAGTCAGTGGGTGTCTTCAGTCAGACACTTATGTGGAATCACAGTTGTGAATATAAAAAAATGTGTGTTCCTAGAGTACCTGGTTACTAGGCTGGACTTCCAATCGGAGGATTTTTTAATGATCTCATTCTTTGGTCCTCAAAACAGAAAAAAACCTACAAGCTTTTCCTACCATGAGAATGTGCAAAAATTCCTGGGTTTGAGCCCATTTTAATCCTATTGAAACCAATAACAAAATTTCACTGACATACATAACACAGAGTGGACACAGAAGGAGCACAACCGTGCAAGCACACTACGAAATTAATCTGTACTGGTGTTCAGCAGTACCCCATAACTGGTGAATGTCTCACTAACTGAGTCATCACTACCTTATTGAGGTGCCAATTAGATGTGCACAACATTGCCCTTTTCATTCTTTTCCTTATTATTTATTATTTCTTTGCTATTGTTCTTATTATTGTTATTGTTGTTATTATTGTTGTTGTTGTTGTTATTATTATTATTATTATTATTATTATTTTATATCAGCTCTTAATACTGATTCAATAAATGCCTGGCAAAACTCAGGAAGAAAATTACAGTATTTGAATGGTATAAGGACCTGGGTTTCATGGCTTAGTACAACACTGACTGATAAAAAAATGAATTTGCATATATGGTTATCTTCTACCTGGGTTGAGGGAAAAAAATCTTTTCTTTTGACAACTGGTGTCAGTGTTATTTTGCACAAAGCATTTTGGCCTCTAGCAGCCAAAATGTTGTTTTCCTCTCATGCCAGACCCGTGTGACTACAACTGTCACTGTGAGAAACACAGAGAACAGAGAGTCACACTTGTCTTCTGAGTGCCAAGTTGGCAACTAACTTTGTTTGGCTCACGAGCATGTTCCTGACAGCATGTGAGAGGCAGCTCTGAGCTGAGATGGCACCTGCAGTGCACAGAGAGCCAATTGCTATTCAGAAATGAACAAAGGTGTCCACTACAATTTTAAATATATTTTGACTAATTGAAGGGCTTTTTTATGCATTAAAGATTCACGGAAAAGATGCCTACTTTAATGCCTATTACTAATAGTACTACTGTGGCAGAGATTTTAAAAGGATCAGAAACCATTTGCTTAACTCGGTTATGACAGCAAATCAAACAAGCAGTTTATAATGTCCATGAAAATGAAGAAAAAGACAGGAAACTGGTGGGATTATTTTCCCCAAATTTGGAGTTATTATGAGAAAAGACTTAGTCTGACAGGTAGATCATCTTTCTTTGCATTCTGCCACCCTCACTTTCCTTGGGAAAGTTAATTTTTTGAAGAAGTTGTCACATATACCTCATCCTCTCATAATGATGGCCTACTACAAACACAAATGTTTCMCAAATTGTCGAGTTACCAGTTCTCTTTGTAGCCAGTGTTACTCAAATCTAGAAAATACACAACAACAACAAAAAGAATAATAATTGTTTGGATTAAATAATACCTAGTCTTCCATAATTACTATCCATTTTTTTTTTTTCCCCTATAGATAACAAACTTCTTTCTGTTAAGTCACTTCTTGGATTTTTGCTGAATTAAAATCTTTCATCTATATACCCTTGGTTTCTGAAGTCCAGGCTAATTACAAACTTGGCATCCTGTCCCACAGACTACTTAATTTACTGTTAAAGACATGAATAATCTTGTCTGAGAGGTATTTAAAATCAGGAATTATAACAAAATGAAACAAATTAAGTTCATGTCATATCTAAATCTGGGCTAAACTCATAAAGAATTGCCCATCTTTCTGTACTACCTAAACAAGTGTCTGTCATCTGCACTCCTAAATTTAAATTTCTAAAACAAGGACCAAGTAATGGGCTTACATTTTTCTGGCATAGGTTCCAAAGCCTAATGCAATTTCAACATAGATTTGGAGCTTTTAAGAACTAATAGTGATTTAGCTTGTCTCACCACCAGCATTAGTGACTTATTTCAGACATGGCTTTATTGCATCTTCAACAGTCCTGTGACTGCAGGATCTTGGGATATCCCTTATCGTCTTCTGTGTCTGACATCACTCCCATGTTGTTTATTTCACCTCTCATCTACTTCTCAAAGAAAGAATTATGAATAAAGACAGTTCCTTCCTTTTATGGGCTTTGGATTGTCTACTTCTATTCTTAGGGGTAAAACATATTTCTCTGGTTTGAAGATGGCAGGTAAAATGGGCTTGGAAGATGACAGAGCTTTGTAGTGATCACCACAGCTTCATGGCATTTTTAATATTTGAGGGGAGATTTGTTTTAGTTTTGGACACACTACCTGTGAGACTTACTCTGATGATAGAAATCTCTATTTCATAATGTTGTGGCAACACTGGGTCTTGAGTCCACACAGTTGGAGAAGTTAATCTAAGTCTTCAGTATCTGGAGACTTCCATGGGGAGAAATATGATGTTGAGGCCGGTTGTATCTTCTTCCACCCTTGACATCCACATGAGGTTATTTTCACATTTGCTAACCTGCTTTTACACTTCATTGCTCCACAGGTCTATGTTAAATCCAAAGTTACTGTATTTGACCTATGGCTTTTATGTATGTTTGATCCTACTTCTTTGGCCTGATGTCCAAATAAACAGCTCTGTTCCATTCTGGTTCTGCATGTTTTTAACTGACCACTGGCAAGTTGTCTATAGCCACAGTGTCTCTGTTGCAAACCCATGCCTCACCTGTTCTCTTCCCATTCCTGAATACCTGTGTGCCACATCCTGTATTGCAGCTTCTGAGTGGAAAGCTGCTATTATGCCAAGTATTTCCCTACAGTTCATTGTTAAGGATGCAAATATCTTCTTCTATAGAGAGCAAATTCTGACTCTCACTGTCCCTATAAAAGTGTCATGCTGCACAAAGACAAACAAAAGCAAAACAAAATAGCTACAGACATTTGGTCAACAAAAGAAATTGCTGCCACAGCTAAACCAAGTAAAATCAAGTTGCAGACAGGTCAAGAATAATTCAGGCATAGCAAACTGACAAACCTTAGTCCTGAGACCTTACAAATCTCTTGCAAAGCCTGTAGACTATTACTGTAAATGTCACTACTGTATTATGCGGCTACATGATTGCAAGCTTCACTCCATTATTGCATAATACATTAATGAAAAAAATACCTAGAGTCCATAACACAGCACTTCATCAGTCTCAGTCCCTGTGATTTTACCTCTCATCAAAGAATGCATAATTTGTGCCAAGTGTGATGATAACAGTAAATATATTTTTAAAGCAGAAGATTGTAAAGATTTTATTAAAATCATAGAAGAATCCATCTAGAAGAGTGGGTTTAAAAGGAACACCTAATAAGTGGGTTCCAAATTTGGCGCTACACTTTCAGAAATACAGAGTTTGTCTGTCATTTTACATCAGAAAAAAATTTGATCTGCCAATTTATTTTCTACTATTTATTTAGTGAATTAAGAGCAATATTTGTGTGATTCAATGACACAGGTAATAAATTTCCTGTCCCATCAGCATTTTTGATATTCCTGTTTTGTGKTTTTTTTTTAGTTTTTTTTTCCAAATCTTATCTGAATAGAAACAAAATTTATTCAACATCCAGCAAGTAAACAGTCCTTTAGGGGATAATGAAATTGTTTACTTTTGATAATTTAAAAATACTTGATCTCATTTTGTCTTCTAGTTTGATGTGGTTTTAGTTTCAGAGTTAAAGATTAGTTTTACTTGAATATCAAAATTTTCTAAGTGCAATATTCCTGAACTTAAATGCAAGAAAGATGTGAAGTAAGCAGGGAAATTGAAACCTGCCAGGTTTGGCTGGCAGTGGTTTTTTAGTGATTTAGAGTTTCTGATCAGGTTAGTTTACTTGCAAAAAATTTAGTTATAAACAGAGTTCATTATGAGAATGAATATCTTTTGACTCTTTGAAAATCATATGTTCTGTTGTAGATRCACCCCAGCAGCTTTCCTATGGAATTCAGAACAATAGGTGTTTTTTATGAGAGAGAGACTACATGATCCAATTTCAGTCCCTTTTACAGGAGGTAGCCCAAGAAACAAGAGGTTCCAGCCAGCTGTACATACAGTTTTCTGTACCATATAAGGTCTCAGTCACCGCTGAGATGAGCAGAGCAATAGCATTGGTTTCATTAGAAATATTCAAGCATATGAGTGGAAAAATGTAACAGCCTGATGCTTTCAGCTGAATAAATTTGAAATATAGTTGAATAATTACTTCTGTATCTGGATTTCTCACAAAATGAGTGCTGTTAGACAATCTTCAACGAGTGTGAACCATTGTAGTTCACTAGATATTAATGATTCTTTTCCTATTTTACATCACTTTAGGACAATGTCTTGGACCAATTATAAAAGAAATTACAAAGTCACATCTTGGGAAGGACAAAGGGATTAAATAAAATGACAGCTAGGATGGAAAATGACAATCAAGGTTTAAGTGTTCTTAGACTATTAATACTCTTAGCTCTTAAAGCTTTTATCTTCTTTTGCTTTGGACAAAATTCCAAGGAAAAACTCTTGACTGCTTGCTTTAAACCAAGGTTGGACTAATACCATGTAATGCTGCAAGGACAACTATTTTGATAGCAAGCAAAGTAGTTAAAGATTTCATTAATTCTTAACAATTGATGCTCCTATTTAATGCAAAAAAGCCTTTTACAAAACAGTACTGGCTAAGAAGTCTCCACAAATTTTTAAGCTCCTGTTTAAAAAGGCTATGTGTTTCTTTTCATACATATTACTATAAAATATAACAAAAAAGATTTAAAATAAATCACCTTGTTAATTGGTTACACTTACTGGATTTTATATCCTCAGTGTAATGTTAATATTTGCATCAACTAGAAGTATTGGAGTTTTATGTTTGAATCAACTTTTCTATTAAAGAAACTCATTATAAACACAAAGAGAAATGGTTCCTCTTGAGTAAGCGTACAATGGGAGGATTATATGGAGAAAGTAATAGAAGGTAAGTTATTWAGAGCTAAAAGCAAGTGATCCTGATTAAAATGTCTGTTCTAAAATTAAGGATTTACTTACTAAGATTACATCCACAGTTTCATCCAGAATAAGAAGGATGATGTACCATTTAGATATTACTATTTAGATTTTTTTTTTTAAACCAGTCTTATGTCCTTTCTTTTCTCATGCATTAATTACTCATTTTACTCTATTTGGAAAGTTCATAAGAGTCAATATGCCAAAGATTTGGGTAGTTTCCCCTTTTCTTTCATGGCACATAATGAACCATATTTTCCTAGATAATACATCCATTTTGAACTTTACAATGTCAGTACATTCTGGCTAATGTGGACATACATTCACATTCCTGGTTCATCAGAATACCTATATTCCTTTTTCCCAAGCTGATCACTCATTGCCAGGATTGTTCTACCATACAGTCACATATTCCTTTAAAGGTCAGACAGACATAGCCCATCTTCTGTGTGATAAGAGGAATGAATATAAGAAAGGGTATATAGCAATCATCTCCCAGAACAGCACCAACTCTACATCTGCTCCTGCAAGTTGCTGTTTTGGTGACAGAGCCATTGGGAAGCGCCTTTTCACCTTAAGAATCTGGAACTGGGGGAATGCAAGGCAATTTTATACATCTATATATACATGTTTCCAGGTGTCTGTTAAATGCTGAAAAGCTCCGATTAGACCTGCTGTTAATCCTGAAGCTGAGATACCTTCATGTGGTAAGAGGAGTGTTCATCCTTATTATTTTTAGTCTCTATTTCTTTTTCCTCCATTTTTTTCTTAATGCTGCTGCAAATTTTTCTAGGAAGTTTGTCTTTTTATCACTTGACGGTACCCAAGCCTGGTGGTTGCTCATTTTATTGTATGTATCTTTTGTGGCTCTTTATGTGTTGAGAAAAGAAAATGGCTCAAACCTCTGAGCCAGCGAACAGATTGACAGGCACTGCTGTTGTTGTCAGCCATTTTCAAACATCACAGCAGGACAGAATTATTAGACTCAGGATGACTGAAGTGATTGTGCCTTACCATCAGTCATTGTTCGACCTCTCAATTTTTTTCCAGTCTCTCCTTTTATCAAAGACTGGTGGATGACTGCAGGTCTATGATCTTCGCCTACTATGCTCTTGCAAAACAGCTTGACATGTGTTCACTCTTCTCCTGCTTCTTTCTCCTTTTGTTATGTGTCTGCAGATTTTTGTTTTGTCCCTTTTCCTTTTCTTGTTTTTTTGTTCTAATCTTGTGTCCTCTTGTTCTTTCTCCATTTCCTTTGTATAGCAAACGCAAGAAGAGAGTAGCCTTTGTTAGTGCAACAGGATGTAAGTCCACAAAATATACAGCTTAATAAAAAAAGGAAAAAATATATTGAACAGCAAAAAACCGACCAACCCATCCTTATTTCTCCCCCCCAAAAACCCTCCCCTGCACCCCCCACATGCCAAAAACTTACCTTTCATACCTTACATATTGCATACTTACATGGAAGGGAGGTTGAACAATGAAAATACAGGCCCACTGCTGAGTGATTTGATCCATACAAATCTTTGAGACCCAACAGGCTCCATCCAAGATACTGAAAATATGGCCAACATCCTTTCAAGCTGCTTTCTGTCATCTTTGAAAGGTTGTTGTGGAGTTCAGGAGAGAGCACCAACAACTGGAGAAAGGTAAAGGCCACATCCATCTTCAAAAAGACAAAGCAATCAACCCATGCTTGCCCGACTTGGATGCTGGAGCAAGTCCTCATGGACTCTGTTTTTGGGCACAGACAGGAGATGATTGGGAACAGAAACCTTGAATTTACTGAAGGGCAAATCATGCCTGACCAGCCTGATTCCCTTCTGTGACCAAATGATGAAACATGTGGGTCAGAGAAAACCGTGGCCATTTTTTATTTGGACTTCAGCAAAGTTTTTGACAYTATCTGTCACTGTATTCCTGTATCCCAGTTAGGATGCTATGAACAGGTACAAAAAAAGGGTGGATGATCACGTGTGGAGCGGTGTACTTGGTAAGGAGTATTCTAAATGGAGCCTGGTGTCAAGCAGAATACCTCCGTAAGTCTGTCCTGGAACTGGTCCTATTAATAATTTTAATTATTAAATTTTAATTATAAAAAAAATAATAATTTTTAAATTGTTAAAAAAAATGTAACACTATTTTTCAGTAGACTGAAGGAGATGATGAAGAACAGTCTCTTTTAGTTTGCAGGTGACTCCAAACTGTGGGAGAATGACCAGGTAATACTCCCAAGGACCATGCTGCCAACTAGAGGGACCTAGACAGGCTGTGTCTAGGGGGAAGGGGCCAGCAGGAATATTATAGGGTTCAATAAGGCCAAGGTCAAGTGTASCCCCTGCACAGGAAGCACCAGTGCAAGGCATACAAAAGCAGTGTTTCTTTGTTATGCTGTGTCTACTGGGAGGGAAGGCTGTGGGTTCTGATGGGACTAGCGCACCTAACACTGGCATGTCACCAAGTAATGGACAGCCACTCTGACAGGAGATTAGTGCGTGCCAGTTTCCATTATACAATTTCAACCTACCTAAAATGAAATTTGATCTCATGCATAGCGGCTCCTCTTGCACTGTTAAAATATATGATCTAATAGATACACATAAATAGGATGGGAGGGAAGGTATTTTAAAGATCATACTAAAGGTTTTCTTACATGTAAAATGCAGAAATAAATATATCATGGTTATATAAGCTGCTATAAGTATTTAGGAATTTAGGTGTTTTTAGTGGTTTTGGGGATTTTTTTGGAGAGGGGTTGCCTTTTTTTTTAAATCTTCCCTAATTCAGAAAAATACTGGTAGAAATATGGTTTTAGGAACTTTAGTGAAGCTTTATGTTCATAAATCGCAATTATAAAGGTCTTCAGGCACTACTACAGGAACTATACAAAACTCCAGTTCTTCTAGCATTCAAACATTCATGCTCTTTTTTTTTTTTTTTGAAATCTGAAGTGTTAAAACCAGGTTAAAATTAAAATTATTTTATGTCTCTTTATGCAGAAATGTTGTGAAGGACTGGATTTCAGACAAGACCCCTCCTGAGTAAAGATGAATAACTTTTTCTTTCTTACCAGCTATGTACACATATTTACAAAGTGATGTAGAACAATAAATTTTCATGAGGAGGAAAAGTTCAGTGTAAGAAATGGGTACAAAAAATCAGTGGAAGCACAACAATATTTCTTGTGTGTCTTAAAGAAAGAAACCTTATTTTAATTTCTTTTCATAACTGGAAAGACATAGAAAAGAAGAGGGCTTGTGTTTCTGCATGGGGCCACTGGGAGGTGATTTTGTTTTTTTTCTGTTGCATCTTTCTTTCCCCTCTGCTGCCCACATATTTCACAGAGGCATAAATCATGTCAACACACATGCACACCTGCTTTGGATTTACAAGCATCTGGTATGTAAGAAACTTGTATTGGTGAAAATCTGTAAGCTCCATTGGAGCAAACTGTAAAAAGGAAAAAAAAACCAAAAAAGCGAAAAAACCCACCCCAAAATGACAGGTCATAAATCTTGTCTATGGGCATCTGTTTTATAAAGAAACTTAGTATTTCTCTCCTGTCATAGTCTGCAACTATTAAGAAATTAATGATGCCAGAATTTTAGAATTTAAATTTAGGCTTTAAACCCAAATATCAACAGTTTATAACTCAAAAATAGATGGTGTTTCGAATAGCTCCTCCACAGGTTTTTTATAACCCAGAGAACTTATTCTTAGAAACATATTCAAAGCTTGGCCGTACTCAAGAAGGTAAACTATCTTCGACCTTTGCAAAGCTTTATTTAGGCAGTAGAAGCCCTTATGTCTTTCTTATGGCACATCAGAAGTTAGCAATTTTCAGCCTACCTCACACAAAATTGGGAGCTGTTTAATATCATTTCCGTTCTTCTTGCAACATAGATTTTCTTACTCTTCAAAAAGGCTTTTTTTGCAGCTGAAATCATTATTTCTGATTGAAAACACTGTTGATGTTCTTAAGCCATTCATAGATTGGCTTTGAAAGTCCCATTTCAACCACTGTAACAGGCTGCCCATATATGCGGTGGAGCCACGGTCTCTGGAAGAGTTCAAGAGACATATATACATGGCAATTATGGACATGGCTTAGTGGTGGACTTGGCAGTGCTGGGCTAATGCTCGGACTCAATGATCTTATGTGTCTTTTCCAGCTTAAATGATTCTGCAATTTTGTGATTCCTCTGTGTTGTATCTCAGCAGAATTCATGTTAAATATACTGATATGATTCTGATCTCCCAGGATTATTACACTGATTTTTTGGAAAAATTTTGATCTCATGCATGATGCATAGGGACAGTCACTCAGACACTGGTCTAAACAGCAATGGCTCCTTGTATAATTCACTGGAGCCATTAAGAGAAGTAATTTAAGTGTTGCTGTTAGCATTCAGAAATTCTTCTAGTGCTCCTTTTCTCCTGCACTATAATGGTTCTTATTTAATACTTGGCTACTCTTTCATGAAGAGTGGGTGGAAGGGAATCAGGGAAGAACCTACAAGATATGCTGAAGAAAGCTCCATTGTTTTGAGCAACTACTAGGGATGTAAAATAATCAGAGAGTGGTGAATAAAATAGTATTATCTTCGCTCAGATTTAGAGGCCTGTGTTGTTTCTTTCCCTTAATGATCAGCTCAGGCCCTTCTACAGTGCGTTAAATCTATGAGCAGAAGAGCACATGAGCTGGAAGGTGGTGAGTGAGGATCACTTATAACTTCAAGGAACTTGCTCATTATGGCTGTGGATTGTGGTTCCACAGCAAGTAGACTAGTGTCTTGGGGTGACTCTATCATGTGTATTCCCTATCATGCTCTATGCCCAAAAAGTAATTTTGTGCCTTTCTGTGCTTTTAAACTGAGCTGAGAAAAAAAAAACCCAAACGAACTTTTCAAAACAGTCTCTCAAAGACACGGAGACACACTCCTCTGCGTTCTCTGGCTGCAGGAGCAGGAGGGAGCACCCGGCTTGCTTTCTTCAGCCAGCGGTTTCGGGTTTTTTTTTTTGTCCTCTCTTCCCGGCGTGAGACGGAAAGCTGAATTTTGTTTCCTGGGACTTTGGTTTTTCCCTTCTTCTCTTCTGGACTGTTCAACAACATCAGAACACATCGGGAGAATTTTCTCCCCGAGGCCCGGGGGTGGGCCCCTCGCCAGCCCAGCTCCGAGGAGGAGAGAGAC
>RAHM01000106.1:2452943-2555603 GCA_003713295.1 Parotia lawesii
GATCAAGCCAACTTGCCGAACTCAAAGCTGTTCAGCTAGCCCTGGACATCGCTGAAAGAGAAAAGTGGCCAAAGCTCTACCTCTACACTGATTCGTAGATAGTAGCCAATGCTCTGTGGGGATAGCTAGAAAAGTGGGAGAAGGCTAATTGGCAGCGTAGGGGAAAACCCATCTGGGCTGCTGAAGAGTAGAAAGACGTTGCTGCCCGACTAAAAAAGCTACTTGTGAAAGTTCGTCATGTAGATGCCCATGTCCCCAAGAGTAGGGCTAATGAGGAGCACCGAAACAATGAACAGGTAAATCAGGCTGCAAAGATAGAGGTGTCACAGATAGACTTAAATTGGAAACACAAGGGAGAATTGTTCCTAGCTCGATGGGCCCATGATGCCTCAGGTCATCAAGGCAGAGATGCCACCTATAAGTGGGCACGAGACCGAGGGGTGGATCTAACCATGGACAGTATCTCCCAGGTGATCCATGATTGTGAGACATGCGCTGCAATCAAGCAGGCCAAGCGAGTGAAACCCCTGTGGTACGGTGGGCAGTGGTCCAAATACAAGTATGAGGAGGCCTGGCAGATTGATTACATCACACTGCYTCAAACACGCCAAGGCAAGCGCTATGTGCTCACCATGGTAGAAGCCACCACTGGATGGCTGGAGACCTACCCTGTGCCTCATGCTACTGCCCGGAACACCATCCTGGGCCTTGAAAAGCAAGTCCTGTGGAGGCATGGTACCCCTGAGAGAATTGAATCTGACAATGGGACTCATTTCAAGAACAGTCTTATCAACACCTGAGCTAGGGAACATAGCATTGAATGGGTGTACCATATCCCTTACCATGCACCAGCAGCTGAGAAAGTAGAGCGATGCAATAGATTGTTGAAAACCACCTTGAAAGCACTGGGTGGGGGAACTTTCAAAAATTGAGAACAGCATCTAGCAAAGGCCACCTGGTTAGTCAATACTCAGGGTTCCACCAATAAAGCTAGTCCAGCCCAATCTGAATCCCTGCATACAGTAGATAGAGATAAAGTTCCAGTAGTGCATGCCAGAGGACTGTTAGGAAAGACTGTTTGAGTTAATTCTGCCTCGAGTACAGACAAACCCATCTGTGGGGTTGTCTTTGCTCAGGGACCTGGTTGCACATGGTGGGTAATGCAGAGAGATGGAACAACACATTGTGTACCGCAGGGAGATCTAATTGTTGGGTGAAAACCCCATGTCATGTGTACACCACTGCTTGCTGAGTGTCACTGTCACTGTTTGTACATAGCTGTATGTATGTATTAAGGTGTGTATGTGTAGAGTTAAAATATATTAATTTGGGCATTGAGCCGATGATATGTGATAAGGGGTGGAATGTCTTGGGGTGACTCTATCATGTGTATCCCCTATCATGCTCTATGCCCAAAAAGTAATTTTGTGCCTTTCTGTGCCTTTAAACTGAGCTGAGAAAAAAAAAACCCAAACGAACTTTTCAAAACAGTCTCTCAAAGACACGGAGACACACTCCTCTGCGTTCTCTGGCTGCAGGAGCAGGAGGGAGCACCCGGCTTGCTTTCTTCAGCCAGCGGTTTCGGGTTTTTTTTTTTTGTCCTCTCTTCCCGGCGTGAGACGGAAAGCTGAATTTTGTTTCCTGGGACTTTGGTTTTTCCCTTCTTCTCTTCTGGACTGTTCAACAACATCAGAACACATCGGGAGAATTTTCTCCCCGAGGCCCGGGGGTGGGCCCCTCGCCAGCCCAGCTCCGAGGAGGAGAGAGACCACACCTACAGAAGGACTCTGAAATCTTCCCAGGTTTCTCTCTCTATAGTGAGAGATTTCATTTCATTATTTAGCATTATTATCTTTTTCCTGTGTGCTTGTTAAATAAATAGTTCTTATCTCATTCACTTTCCTTCGAAAAAAATATTCTTTTTTTCCCGAACCCCGTGGGAAGAAGGGTGGTTGTAACCTGGTTTTCTCTCAGAAGATATATTGCTAAATTTTAGCCAAACCGGCACAACTAGATCTGTAATTCCCAAATCTGACATTTTTTCCCCTTCTTGATCAGTTGTCAAGTGTTTTTAGATAAAGGCTAGTGAAATTGAAAGGGGTGAACAGAACTGGTGCTAATGCTGAACTGTACTTTGGGTACTCATAAGAAAAAGACTAAGGTAGTCCCTGGTACTATGACAGCTGCTTGCTTGGAAGACTGAAATTGAGCAAGAGGGTTAGTAAGCCTTTTAATCACATAACTCTAGTAACCAAACTGATTAATGAAAAATTTCTTCCATTTAAATCAAAATTAATTGGGATAATTACAATGGTTGTATATTGCAGTGCCATCTGGTGTCAAAAGAATGAGAAACAGGAAAATTAAAGCATCTTTTCTGAAGATGCTTCTCCTGGTGAAACAGCATCACACTTAGAGATAGAGAGAACATATCTCTCTACAGAAGAGGTCATGGGACCCATGAATATTGCCAAATTTTGACAAGCTTTTTGTCTTTATCTGTATTGGATTTATGTGGCCAGGTTTTGGTAGTGGCAGCTACAGGGGTGGTTTCTGTGAGAAAATACCAGAAACTTCCTCCATGTCTGACAGAGCCAATGCCAACCTGCTCCAGGACGGATCCACCACTGGCCAAGGCTGCACCAATTAGAGAAGGTAGTAGCTCCTCTGTGATAACATATTTAYGAAGGAAATAAAAAGTCATTGCACAGATGTAATTGTGCTCAGAGAAGAGCAGGGTGAGAATATGTGAGAGGAACAACTCTGCACACACCAAGGTCAGTGGAGAAGGAGGGGCAGGAGGTGCTCCAGGTGCTAGAGCTGAGATTCCTCAGCATCCTCTGGTGCAGACCATGGTGAAGCAGCTGTGCCCTCTCATAGAGGACTATGGGGATGCAGAGATCCACCTACAGCCAATGGAGAAGGCTGTGCCTGAAGGACTGCACCTTGTCGTGAGGGACCCATGCTGGAGCAGTTTATGAAGAACTATGGGAAGGATTTATGTTGGAGAAGTTGGTGGAGAGCTCCATTGGGAGGGACCCCACACTGGAGCAGGACATGGACTCCTCTGCCTGAGCAGCGGCAGGAACAATGTGTGATGAACTAACCATAACCCCATTCCCCCCCATTTCCCTGCATCACTGGGTGGGAGGAGGTAGAACTAGGAAGGAGGGAGGTGGTAAGGTATTTTTAAGATTTTTTTAGTTCTCCTTATCCTGTTCTAATTTTGATTTGCAATAAACTAAATTAATTTCCCCAAGTCAAGTCTGTTTTGTCTCTGATGGTAATTGACGAGCAATCTCTCCGTCCTTTATCCCAATTCATGAACCTTTTGCTGTATTTTCTCTCCCCTTTCAAGTTAGATAGAATTACTTGGCATCCAGTCAGGGTCATCCCACCACAGTATCATACTTATATAAGCTGCAGTGCTGTTCCAAATGTTTTTAGATTTCAGGCTACTGTATAACTGAATTTTGTAGAAATCTTACCTTCATACAATGTGCCATATCAGTTCCTTGAAGACTGGAGGTTATTAATSATGAATTATTATAAATTGTAGAATTCTAATAAAGAGTACATTTAAAGTATATGAGAGACTTAAAGATCACAGTTGCCTCAAACACTATTAAGGCCACAGACAGAACTTACCATATGACAAGACACCACAGCAAGTGGCTATTTCCTTCTATCTCTTTTTCTGTCACATTTACTGTTAAATAAAATCTGTACTATTGACTTCAGCATATGGTCTCATTCACACCTTAGTTTGGGCTGAGACAACTGTCAATAACTGGATAATAACAATGTATAAAAAGCTTTTTAAAAGTAAAACTTTATGTCTTTTATTTTACTCTGCACTGATGCTCACTAGCATAACAATATAAAGGATAAGGGTATATTAGTTTTCAAGGTGGTTTTTCCTTTCATCATAATGGCGTCCTAATTCCATATTAGTTTACAGTAATGAGTCATTCCTATGACACTATCTGAAAATACATTCCTTGAATGTAAATAGTGCTGTGTCTGGCTCAGCTGTCTCCCTCCTACCTTCGGTATGGGTACATTACTGTACATACAGCTGTATCATATATAAGGTGTAAGCAAACCTATCTAAAAGTATGTACTTGTGCATAGGCTACCTAGCAGTATGGTTATGGCTATTTGTATTCTAGTATCTTGTGCACGCTTGGCTATTTGCATTAAAACAGCATCTTGAGGCCCCAGGGAAGACTGAGGTTCATTCTACTGACTGCAGCTCATAAAGATGTAGATACTGCCCCAAAACATCTCTATATATCTTTATGCACAGGTGCAGATGGCCATGCAGCTCTGTTATTCCTGCTCCCAGACAAGCTGACGCAAGCGGTTTGTAACCCGGAGTGGTGCAATAAAGGCAGCACGCTGTGCTGAGTCAGAGCCCCAGATCATGAGCCATAGCAGTGTGGTTGAACAGCTTCCAGCCACCTCTGAGCATAAGCAGAGCAGATGCACAGATGTTTGCAGCTGTCTGCCTAGATATGATCTCAAAACTTATTTCTTCTATATAGTTTTGTAGCTGTGGTATTGTAGGCTAACATTCTCCAATAATTAGAAGTTTATAACAGCTGTGCAGTTAAGGTAAAGGAAAGGAGATGAAGGGCTGGACCAGGTGTAGTGGGTTGACCCTCTCTGGGTTCCAGGCACCCACCAAATCCTATCACTCCCCTCCACAGCTGGACAAGGGAGTGAAAATATAACAAAGGGTTGATGAGTTGAGATATGGGCAGAGAGAGATCAATCACCAAATACCGCCATGGGTGAAACAGGCTTGAATTAGAGATATCACTTGAATTTATTATTACCAAAATCAGAGCAGGATAATGACAAGTAAAATAAAAACTTCAGAGCACCTTACCCCCACCCCTTCCTCCTTCCCGGCTCTACTTCCTCCCACCCAGCAGCAAAGGGAGACAGGGAACGGGAGTTATGGTCAGTTGTTTCTGCTGCTGCTCTGGGAGAAGAATCCTTCCCCTGCTCCAACATGAGTCCATCCCACAAGCAACGGTTCTCCACAAGCTGCTGCAACGTGGATCACTCTTCCACAGGGTGCAGTCCTTCAAGGACAGGCTGCTCCAACATGAGCCCCGACAGGGTCACAGGCTCCTCTCAGGCATTCACCTGCTCCAGTGTGGGTCTCTTCCATGGGCTGCAGGTGGATCTCTGCACTCCCATTGACCTCCAAGGGCTGCAGGGGCACAGCTGCTTCACCATGGTCTGCACCACGGCCTGCATGGGAATGTCAGCTCCAGTGCCTCGAGCACCTYCTGCTCCTCCTTCTCCACTGACCTTGGTGTCTGCAGGGTTGTCCCTCTCACACATTCTCACCCCACTCTTCTCTGGCAGCAATTACAACTGGACAGCCACATTTTGGTTTTTTTCCTCTTAAATATGTTATCACAGAGGTGTTACCACCATTTCTGATTGGCCCAGCCTTTACCAGGGGCACATCTCTCTTGGAGGTGGTTGGCATTGGCTATGCCGGACATGGAGGAAGCTTCCTGCAGCTTCTCACAAAAGCCACTTCTGTAGCCCCACCCCCATTAAAACCTGGCTGTGCAAACCCAGTACACCTCAGTAAGAGATTTCAACAAAAAAAGCTACAGAAAAAAGAAGAGAATAAACTCTTACTCACGTCCTCTGGGAAAAGTCATGATGGGCTTAAACTGCAACAGAAGAGATTTAGACCTGACATTAATAATAGCTTTTTAATGGCAAAGACAGACTAGCACTGTAACAGATTGGCTAAGGGACTGGGAATCTCTTTCTTTTAGACATTATTATAGAGATGTTAGACAAATATTTCACAAGTACTTTGAAGACACAGCTAATCCTGCAATAGAGCAGAAGAAATTTACTGATTTGTTGAGCTAACCTCTTTCATCTCAAATCTTCTAGGCTTTTGTGAGTCATAGATCTAAAAGGAAGCAGATAGAATAGTCACTGATAAAGACTTACAGCCTATGTCAATCTTACCTTATGAATCATACTCTTATTGGAGACTTCTAAAGATTCATTTGTGAYGGTAGAGTTACTGTCAATGAACTGAGATGCTCAATCCATTTTATATAGATTCTCATCATCCTGATCACCATCTGTACACCTCAAAAAGCCTGAATCGTGTTCTCTGTTGTCAGTCTTACTCAGCTTGTTTTCACCTTCCTGCTGTTGCCAAAGGTGAAATGGAAGAGAACAAAAATGGATTGGGAAAACTTAATATGGTGTTTTATCAGCGGGGGAATTTGTTATATTGTATTGATAAATGCATGATGCATTTGCTGTAATTTTGAAATTAATTTAACCACTGATACATAAAAAAGCTGAGGGTTCCGGAATATTGGGAAATTTGTGGTAAAACTGTATTTCAAAAAAAAATAAAAAAGCTTATTTGACAAGACTGTTTCACAGAACCAGATAGCATTTAGCTTCCATGACTGCTTTCTGCCTGATTGCCCAGTGAAAATTAGGTCAGAAACTCTAATTTTTAATGTTGTATGTTGACTAATCCATTACTGAATATTGCCTTGGAATAAGGTTACCAATGTTTCAGACTTAGCAACCTTACAGTAAGAAACTCTGACATGTGAATGACCTGGAATTCAGTGCTTTCTGACTCCTTTTCATGGACTCAGCAGTCAATTTGGCAATAAAGTAGGGGCTGAAGATGACTTCAAAGTGCGCTACCACCGTGGCGTTAGAAATGCAAATGCCTAGTGGCTTTCAGAGCATGTAGGACCAGATAGATATCAGACAAGCTAGGGTTTGTGGCTTTCACACTGTAGTCATAGGAAAGGAGCTCTGCTTCTGTTGTTATGCTTTATGTCTAACTCATTATCAAAGCAGGTAAGAAAAAACTTAAATTTTTATGCATAGGGATTATATTTCTTTTAATATGCACAGAATTTTTCACAGAATTTATTGCTTATTGAACATACTCTCTCACTGCCATATGCATAGAACTACCTCTCTGTGTCATTATTTTCTAATGGTGTCAGAAAGACAGAAACACTCTGAATGACTTGCTGTCATTCTTATCTTCGCTCATATCTCCAAGAACCATATGTAAATAACTTCTTCCTAGCTTCCAGGGCAGAGTCTTTAATTCTTCTCAGTGTTTTTATGCCATCTACAGGTCTCCTCAAACCACTGAATTCTTTAAATACCTTTTTTTCCTATAAGGCTTGATGGCAGCTTTATTTTCAAGTCAGTTTTCAATATTTTGTAAATTTACACACCACTTAAATAAACTTTTCTGTAAATTACTTATTATCTGTAAAATCCAGACCAGAGACATCAGTTGAAATGGCATGAAAGCTTCAAAAACCTTTTTTCATTTTTTTTTTCAGTGTACAATAATAAGTTGAGTGTACAAAAATAATAAAATAACAATTTTTTTTTTTTTCAGTGTTCAATAATTTTGTGGTGGGTTATGATAAAAAAACCCTCTTTGTCTCAAATCTTTATTTCATTAAAATGGTAATTTTTTTGAAGAGCTGATTCTGAAAACTAATGTTTCAGGAAAAAAAATTTAAAACATAGTCCAATAAATATTATAAATGTATCTACAATATGTATGGACAAAGTGCTACTTTTATTTAAGAATGAATAGAAAAAGAAAATGTTTGGTTTTTTAAACAAAAATGTGATTGATATTAATTTTATAGTCAAAGGGATACAATAAACATGTTTTCTTCCATATACTTTGTTTACCAAAATACCCCACAGTCTAATTCTAACCATGAACTGACAAATTGTGGTGACAAGATGTAAGGTGGAAGTATAGAACAAGGAAGCACAGAGATTAGTGACAACAGGATTACATGTATTTCTTGAAAAAGATATGGTCTTTCAATCATTTTTGTGCTGTGTACAGTTAAAGAATCCACTGATGAGAATTCTACCTGTGCTGTCAAGGACAAAACTTAACTCTAGAGCCCTCTTCAATGAGGTTCATTGTGCTCTGTATAGATAAGGCAAACCACTTAACACTGACAAAAAGTGTCACAGAGTACTTCCAGACATGAGTACAAATAAATGAATGCATGAAAAATCAAAATACAAGAGAAATTCAAGTAGCTGGCGCCTAGACGGAGATTAATCTATGCTATAAATATTAAAGTAAGGCATATTAGGATATAAAATATGGCTGAAAAGCATTTTTACTGAGATACACTTTTTTCTACAACTAAACTTAACCTGTCTTATTTTTTCCTGTGTTCGTCTTCTACCAGGAAAAAAAAAAAAGTAATTTTTATTTTACCATTGAATACTTCATTTTTTTTTACAATACATTATGCCATTCCTTTCTGATAACTGAGGAAGAAGTGCTGAAGTGACCTTGTTTTCAAGTAGATTTGTGACATGTTTTCCAGCAAAGAGAAATGAGGGTTCAAAAATATATGCAGCTGTTATTACTCAGTGCCGTGAATGAAGTGATGCACCTCATTTTTGAGAGGAAAACAATAATATACTTTATTTTTAAAATTACCAAATTAATAAAGTTTAGTGGTAAATATGGTAGCTATTTAACACGATTCAATGGCAAGGTTTTGTGAGAGAATTAGGACTTGCTCTGAAAACAGTTTTCAGGCATGTAGTCCAGATTCAGATGTATATATATATATATATGTATCTGAAAGCAACATGGAAGAAACTTATGCAATAGAATTCATTAACTGGACATAATATAGTCATTTTATGCACTTATTAAATTATGTATTGGCCTATTAAATATCAGAGTCAATCCGGCATCACAGTGTCCTTCTTACAGTGTGTATTCTCATCATTAGTACATACATATTTATCCATCTAAAAAAATAGTACTGATTCCTGCTCTTCTTGCAGTTTCAGCCATGTAAGGACTATATTTTACCATTCAAAACATTGTATTGCTCACAGATGTGAGAATTCCCAAAAATAAAGTGAAAACATAAAAAAATTATAAACTTAAAAATATATCTTTAACATAGCTATTTTTCATGTATTGTGTCCAGTCCAAAGTTTTAGCAGTTGAATCTTAGTCAACAAAAACAAACTTCTGCATTTTACTGATACTAAAGAACCTCAGGAAAAGGTTGACTTGATGATCACTACTTTACTGCATTTTAAGATTTGAAAATGAGAGGGAGATTAGAACAGAGCCAGGAGAGAACTGCCTCTGTTTGCAGTTCCTCATCACCACAGAATTTCTTGTGTGCACAGGAAGGTTCTGCTAGAAACATGATGAAGCACTGCCAAAACTGCCCTAAATTTAAATTACCCCATCAGTTTAATAGTCACCATATCACCAAAATAACAGAGTCATATACAAAATAACTGCCTAGGGAATAGAAGCAAGTGTTTGTTGTCTCATGTAAGCTTTGTGGATGAGCTTTTAAGCTGCTCATGCCCATTTCGTTGACTATATTTGAAGGAATCAAGTTACTGTATTACCTTTACTGCTTTTGTTTTTTTCTTCCCTGCTTCAAAATGTTATGGACAATTCAGTACTCCGTTGGTCCTTTTTTTCTGGCTGATCTTAGGATCTTCTGTTTTGATGGTCTTGTGCAGCCAGGTTGAAAAACTTCAGTATCCACTTCTAGAAGTGCTGAATATTAAGGGTGGAGGAAGCAGGGTCTATTCACCAATGCAAGGAAAGAAGTGGAATTACAGTATTTACATGACAGGTTTATATAGGGTTGTTTGTCATTGGATTGTTGCAGGGTTTTTTCCCCAGGGTGGTTAAATATCTCCTAAAAATAAGGTTGTATTTGTAAGTTGTTTTATGTTGCTCATGAATTTTAATTAACATTATTGTGAATAACATTATATGTCTTAGGTTACTATTACAGAAAGAAAACTTATTTATATCGTGTGTATTTTTTTATGTGTTTAAGAATATTGTGAGCTAATGTTGCAGTTCTTTTTGTAAATGTAATAATTCACTAAAAGGAAAAAAAGGTTCCTTTTCTAATTTTCAGATAATTGGAAATTTAGCAGTCTGCAATATCCAGAGCTATTGCTATCTTCTAGTATCTTTCCTTGCCATTTTGTTGTTTTACTGAATGGTAATACGCCTGCCTGAGTAATAATGCCATGTGCTATATTGATTCAATGTACTATAACTGCCAAGATGATTGAAATGCAGTCTCCAATGGTCCTTGACGGTTCATATATCGGGATTATGATTTGCATTTATTCCCATGGGATTTGATGATTGCATCTGTATGCCCTTTGAGAATGATGTACTTTAAATCTCTAAGTAGAAGAAATCTGTGTGGGTGATGAACCATTTTATTCATAGCCCTGTGGGAATCCATAAACATAATTTGTCCTCTCTTGTCAGTTCATTGGCTCCTAAGTACAACTTTCTATGGCTTCCTTCCAGGTCACAACATATTTTGTGAGAAAATTAAAAAGAAAAAAGTAATGAAGTTTGAAACATCAGTTTAAAAATCACATTCTGAATCAGAGTTGTAAATAAATACCTGAAGTCCTCTATAGCATGGATGTACTGCAAAGGAAAACTTTTGTCTTTTAGTCTTCTGCAGCAGTCATCTGGAAATGTTACAAGGGTTTGATGAGGCAGTAAATTCAGGTTCACATGAAATCAGTTTCCTATTTTATATTTTGAATTAATTTCTGTTTTGCTGTGTTTCTGTCAATTCATACATACATCTGGTTTCTGCTCCTCGTGGTCAATTAAACTACGTTGATCAGTAAATGTCCTGTGTCAGTGAAGATTTGTTGATACTGTCAAAAGAAGGTGTTTATGTACGTGTACATAGACATGACTGTCTGTCCTTATGTGTGTGTATATATATAAATATATATATATGTGTCCCCTTTCTTTGACATAAATTTACCACCTATTTCCTTATTATATCTAGCAAYTCATGAAACAAATGGAATTTAAAGCACCAGTAGAACCTTAGCTTTACTCAAGACTAGCAGAATTTTTTCAGTGGCCACTACTGGAAAAGAGTGTGATATTGCCAAAAGTATTCTCCATATGATTCTAGGGCAAACTGTGTTACTGTTGGTGATTTGTGATCTATTGTAAGCACAGTCTGCCCAGAAACACTTGTGTAACTTTGATATTGAAAAGATGCTCTGGTATTTCTTCATTGATAAAATCCTCCATTTGCAGGTTCCCCAAATAGGTTGTTAGGTTTTTTTTTTTTAAAACTGGTTATAGTGTAGCATAATCTCACAAGACCTATATCTCACAAAAATTGTTCTAAATAGGGATAAAAATGATTGCATAAACCAAAACTGTCAAACAAAATCAGACTTTGTGAATTATTCTTACATGATACTTCCATTTGTGTAAAAATGCAGATGTCTGTTAGAGTGTTGGAAGCCATATGGATCCCTGTGATGCATGACACTTGCTGAAAAATGCACTTGTACATGGGAACTTTGCTTAGAGAGCAGATTTTGTTCTTATTGTCTAGCACAGCAAAATTTAACTGACTTTGGTACTTTGCTTTAGCTGCATAGATCTGCACTAACTTCAGCATGAGCTGTGTCCTCCAGATCTGTGCACGCAGGATCAAGTCTTGTGAATTTATGAGAAAAATATGTTCTTTTTCGGGAGAAAAATATTTCAGATTTAGCTATGCGAGAAGGGACAGATACCTTTATCTATTTTAATGACGTTTTTACTGCTGGTCTTGAACCAATTAATTTCAAGCACTGAACAATTTTCTACAGTATTAATCAAAAGTGTTCTACAGAGGTTGTTTTTCCTTATATTGCACCACATCCTCATTGCATATCATGTTGTTCTCCAGAAACAATTGAATAGCCACACTTTGTAACATGGTTAAATTTATCATATTTATAAAGGATTAATAATTGTGTTTTCTGGATAGGAAAATTATTTGATTGCAACATCTGTTGCTGCATAATAAGATATTGCAGGTTGTTAATAATCTTAATAACTGGAAAAATTGAGACCGTCTTTCATAAACTGTGAGCAGGGGTCACTGTCCTGTTCACATGGAAACTGCTTCTGTGGGACTCCTTTCGAATTATGCAGACATTGACAAATTATTTCAGATGTTCATTGTAGAATAATGTTGTTCAAAGAAAATAATATTGGAGAGTCTCTTAAAACTTGGGTGAAATTTGCCAATTTTATCAGTGAATTCAAAATTCTTCATCAAAGCAGTCATGTGGAAACTTGTGGTATTGTTTTTTGGGTTTTTTTTTCTGCAAAAATCAGTTAGTCCCTTGGTCTTTAGGAAGTCTTTCAAGGTTTTCACTTCCACAGGAAAATATTTATTTATTTATTTTCAATAACAAGAATCTGAAACTGAACAATTTACGGCATAATCAAGTATGTTCTTTTCTCTTTTTTTGTCCTCAATTCATAAATATAAGGGGGAAACAAGACTTGTCACAATAAAATTCATCATTATTACTCTGCCACTTTTTATCTGGACTCATTGAGTCAAACATGGTCTTAAAACTAGGACAGATTCATTATATGAGTTCTTACTTCTATTTCCCACCTCCAGTTTATACTATGGAAAGTATGATTTTGGCATTAAGTTGTATGCCATGCAATTCTGACAATAAGAAAGCTTCAGGCTTTTTTTTTTTTTTTTTTTTTTCCCAATTCATCCCTCAAAATTCAGGATGGAGAATGACTACTACTTAGAGTGCCTGTTAGGGTCAATTGCTTTTTCACTTTGGGGCAGACCTTGTATTAATAAATTGGGTAATCAAGGTCTTCTCGTAAGAAGAATGTGCAGAAGTGCCTAAGAATTCCAGGTTGACTCATGCTTCATATCAATGATGTTGGTCATAATATGAGTTGCCACACTGTTAATCAGAAGCACCTATGAAAACTTAATATTGAAATGGTTTTTGCAACCTTTACTCTGGCTGCTATGGGATAAAACTATCTTTAATTTTGTTAGCAAGATAAATACTACTGAAAATTACAGGTAATACTGAGCTAGGCAAACCTTAGAGAACAAATTATATTAATAATAACCTTGGATCAATCCGGATTAAGTTGATTTCAGTTTAAATTAAATTAAATGGATGAACTAACAAAACTAAGTCTAATTATTGTACTGAATTTCAAAAGACAAAAAGTTACAAACCAGGTTATGGAGACAGGAGAGTGCATTAAGCTACTTCTCAAAAATATTAACGTGGCAGGGGTCTTTCCAGGTCCCAGTCTGGAAATTTTATTTAGAAGACAGATATACTCATACTGAAATATCTTTTCTGACGGTCTAAGTTAGTATTATGCAAGGCTAAAGAGATTTACTGTCCTCATATGTTGCATATATGAGTTCAAAAAGGAAAATTCTCCCAGTTTCTGAGCACTTTATTCACATTGTTTACAGCTTGTTGCTTACCTAAGGTGTGGGATTTTGGGGATGGAGGGAAGCATTCTTTTCCAGACACAGAAAATTAGAAGGAACAGGCAACTTCGTAAAATATTCTCTAACCCCAAATATCAAGGGTTTTTTTATAATTATGTGTATTACCTCACCTATAAGACAACTTCAGTTGGCATTAATATGTGCAGCTTCTAGGACCATCGACATAGTGTGGATTTTCATTCTAAAGTGATCCTGCAGCTAAGACTACAAGGAGAGTCAGGGGAGGAATCAATTTCTATCTGTATCAATGAGTTTGCTCTAAAATACACCCCAGAGTAACTTGAGGAGCTCCAGAGTCAAACCATATTTTCAAAATATTTTGTTCTCTGACTCAATTTCCCAGCATTTAAAAAGTAGGTATCCAATATGATTTTGTTCTTGGCTTTCATTCTTGTCTGTTTGTTTACTTTTGGGGCCTTTATGTAAAGGCAAAATACCGAGAAATAATGTTTTCCTTCACATTTTGTATGCATAGATGTATTTGTGTAGTGATTCTGGGTATTTTAATTCAAAGCAATAATACCCCTCAGTGTCTTTTGTCTGTCATGATGTTTAGTCAGAGGTAGTGTTGCTCCTTTCCTTGAAGCCTTCTTCTGGAGTTTTCTGCACTCCTGAGTGCTGGCAGGGTTGCTCCCGGAGGGCTCCTTCATGTGCTGGATGGTAGTGTGCTCAGGGACACGTGCCTCTTTTATGTATTTTATCTTCTTTCTGTTTGAATTAAATGCCTCTTCAAGTAAATACCTCAAACGGTGTGACACCTTCTCTGCTATTGCTTCTGACATTGTATTTAGAGCTCCTTTTACTTTCTGACTAGTAAAGAGTTACTGTGGCTCTATGTGCAATTTTTCCTCAGGCCAGGTTCCAGTGTGACACTATAGGCTTCTTGCAGCCCCTGTAAGTATCTGTTCCTCTGTAGTGTTAATCTAAGTACAAAGACTGTACGAAGGAATTCATTTTACTGAGAGACTGTTTGGAAGCCTAAATTTTCCAGGAAAATATATTTTTCTCCCCTCCTCCCCCTGTGGAGCTTTGATCCCAGTCAACAGCTAAGTGCCCATCTAGTTGCCTACTCACTCTCCCCTCTGAAGGACAAGGGAGAGGATTAAAAGAGCAAAAGCTGTTCAGTTCTGGCGGGGAGTGATAGAGTGGCTTTGGTGAGTACCTGGCATCCAGCCAGGGTCAACCCAACACAGAGGATCTCATTCACTTCACTGAACATTGTAGGAAATYCTCTAATAGACTAGTCAGCCTTGTTTTGCTCGCTTTCAAAACGAAGTCAAGGTCAGGCATATCACAGACATATTGCACAAATTATAGTAGCATCTTTGTCACTGAAACCTAAATGCTGAATTTGTGAGTCAGTATTTATTAATGGAAGAAATTGTTACAACATATTTTGKTGCTAAAATTCAGAACTGTAAAAAGATGTCTTTTTTTTTTCAGGAAAGCCTTCTCAACAACATAAACAAACTTATTTTRTTTTCTAAGCAGGTAGTATTGTTCATGGTACTAGAAAGATATTTGCAAACAAAAGCCTAACACAGAGGAGTAACCCAGAAGTGCTCTAGTATGTAAAAATGGACCTGTTATCACTTTAAGTCTTATTGTAAGTCTGATTTAGAAGCAAATTTCTTGGTTGTCCCTAGTAACGTCTCATGTCATGGAGAAGCCCTGAGGCAGCTGAACTGAATTCCTTTCAGATGAAGCTGAAGCAGAAGATGCACTCAAGAAGGACAGGTCATGCACGCGGCTGATAACAAACACTGGGACTGCAGGACCTAAATGGGTCTGCAGAGAAAAACTGCCGGTAATAGAGATGGTACAAACACTGTGGCCCCAGAAGCAGCTGTCAGGCTCTACTCTTGCTATTCCACAGTGCCCGATACTTTCAGCACAAGATACAATAAAATGCAAGAAAACGTTATCTTCAGCAAAATGTACTGTTAAAATTACCTAAGATAGCATAGAAAACCAGGTGCACTTTCCCAGAATAGTCCAAACAGGCATATCAAATTGTATCTGGGAAAATGAATAGTTGCCTCAATGGGATGYGGCATCCTAGCTAATTGGTAGCACTTCTCAATGCCACACAGATGCAGATTCAAACTGCTTCACATTCAAAAAGTAGTGTGGTTTCAGCTTAGGTATTGCAGAACGGTTCTGCACTGTGCATTAAAAAATAGCTCCTCTGTCTGCATATGGTGCAGATGAAATCACGAAAGAGAACTTCTGGTCTGTTCTTCCCTGCCAGAACAGGACTTCATCAGGAACTCTAGGTTTTTAAAGTAGCCATCGCTATAATTTTTTATGTTTCTATTTGCACTTCTTAATAGAGATTAGCAGAACTCACGTATTTAATCCTTCCACAGATTCTAGATGGACAACAACAAGAGCTGAATTTAAAGTCAAGCAGGTTGCTATTAAGGCATTAGCTCAGATCATCTAATGAGCTAGGAAAATTAACCCAAGCTTTCCAGGGCTTAGTCAGTATGTCTGGTTTAAACTGCACTCAGGTCGGTTTGACCTGGYTCTGTCGGTTGCTTCTTGCTCTCCTACACTCCTCTCATCTACCATCTGTCTTCCCTTGACAAACTTAGGGGAATTTTTCCCTCTCGTCAGCTGTCCTGAAAAGTACCTCTTACAGCCTTTTCCTACCYGAGTTGCTTCCAGCAGCCTTGAATTGCTCTGCTATCTGCACTTTGCCACCCCTTTCTGCCATTTCTGGCAGCTTTGCTAGCATTTTTTATTTTCCAACAGTTGGAAAACTGCATGTGGCACTGAAAATAAAACACCGCCTTTTAAAGCACAGGAGGTCCTTCAACAGCTTCTCTTGTTCTCCCTTTATGTGATGAGACATCTTTTGTTGTTAGTTGTTTGTTTTTCTCCAGTCTAAATCAAGCTCCATCACTCCAGAGCTGGAAAATATTGCTTTAACTCAGCATGATATCTCTCTCTAGGCAGATTCAGATGCTGTTGGCCTACACTTCCGTACACCATTACAAATTCAGTGTTTCCTCAATTTGCAAGTGAAAAGTCACTCAAACACAGTAAAACAGCATGTGCAATCCAAAACCGGTTCCAGACTAGCAATTGGCAATTTTATCTCCTATTCTTATCTTCAGATACCATTCAAGCACACCTGGTTTTAGGTCCCTATCACCTCTGGAGTTATTGGAGGAAACTAGAAATTAGACATCTGCTTTGCACATGTTCACACAGCATAAAACAAAATTATCTATTTTCCCATGAGCAAAATTCAGATGATTAATTTTAAAACAAATTTTGTTTTCCCCCCACCTCAACTAAATTCTCCTAAACTCTACTGGTATTATTAAGTATGAAATTCATTTTCTGAAGGAAATATTGTAAGAAGGGTGTAGTGATATAAAGACAAGGACGTCCTTCTTCACCTCCTGCATATCACAGAAACAATTTCCTTGAAAATAATGAGAATGTGATTAAGCTCTAAGGTCAACAGAATGAAACATTTAATTCTAGAAAATGAGACAAAGATATCCAGCAAATACAACACCTACATTTCTTCTTTTGTCTCCATGGTAAAACTTTATAAAGACAGGAACATTTTAATATAAAATTCAGCACTTGAAATGATACCATTTGAAAAAAAGGAATCAAGCACACAGGAAAAAAGTACACCTGAGCTGAATCTGAAGAGGCAGTGTGTCAGGTGAACTTCATGAAAGTTAACTAAAACAGAAACTAAAGGGGGAGCAGTGGGGAGAGCTGCAACAATTTCAGCAGTTAAGTAGTACTTCCATTGTTAGTCATAAATTTAGTTAAATTATGACCATTGCCTTACCAAKGTCCTGATGAAATATCTATTAACAAAGTGTATTCTTAAACTTATTTATGAAGTACTGCATGACTTTGAGGCTCCTTATGGTTTCAGTACATTTGCTCTTAAGGAAGTCTGAGTGCTCTGTTGGATTCCTTTATAGAACTGAACATAATTAAGAGAATAAACCCAACAGTCTTAGTTTGGATAAAATGTGCAAGGCTTTTTATCTTAACTTCTTTTACATTTGGTGTACTTTTTAGGGTTTTGTTTTAACTGTACCATGTCTGTATTAATAGTGTGCAAACTAATTTAAAAAATGTGTTAAGTGATGGAATGACACCATGCTCCATTTACATCTTATACACTTAAATAAAATCTATTCTTCATAAAAGCTTAGGCCAATGTGTGATGGATTTAAATCTGCCAAAGTTACTTGGTTTTGCAGTCATCCTGACATACTCTAATAGTTTTATTGCAGTAGTGATAAGTAGAATCTCTGTTATACTCTGGCTGTTCTTCTAAATATCATGTTTCAGTGTCAATGGACCTTTCTAGATGAGAAGAAATATGCTCATGGTCTTCAGAAGAACTATTTGTCACAAACATTTCCATGCTGGTTCCATCTCACTCATCCTCCTGCAAAAACATAGCTCCTATAATTTCTCCAGGTCACCAGAAGTCATTTTCTTGTGGGAGGAATGAAAGAGGGCAGTAGAGGGGCAAGAATTTATAAAGTTCATGGTGGTTCTGGATGCGCAGTTGGATAAATTTTCCCTGTAAGAGATGACTCAGAAAATGTAGATTTTTAATTGTTCCTATCTTTACTCTGAAGCTGACATTTGCCAAACTTACATGAGAGGATTTTTTTTCTGTGTGCAGTTTGTATAATGTGCCTCAATTTTCAAATGTCTGAGCTAATTTACATCCATTTTGATTAAACTTTTTTGCTCATGGCAGCAAAGGACAATTGGAATTGCCATTACAGGTCAAACCACTGATCTGCTAATCCAATGTGCTATTTCTGTCAGCAGCCAATACCAGCTGCTTCAGGGAATGAGAACATATAATAAACAATTATGGAATAACCTGCCCGGAGGCAAATCGTCTACCTAATCTTATCTACTTGTGTGTATATCATTAATTGTGAAACTTAAATAAAATGTAGGGAGACCAAGAAAGATAACTGGAGAAGCATAGCATTGCCAATTATTGCAATAAGGGATCAGTAAAATTGGAGTCTTTGACATACATAGAAGCTTTTTTGTAAGTTTTCATATTATTAATTGTAAACAAAGTGTTTACTTGATCTTACCTTTGCAATATCTACCTGCATATAAAGACTGGTCCCTAAAATAAAAAGAATGGCTGTATATCCTGCTTTTATTACATTTGTATGCATTTAGGATATTCTGGCTCTCAAGATTAGAATTTTGCTGGAGGGTGACGGAAGATTTTTTCCTGCCCCCTTGAATCACAAAAGAAACCAGTGTTTCAATTCATCTCATGTTGTTTGAATGAAAATGACCATTCCAAACTAGATTTTGTAATTGAGTTTTGGAAAAAATATTTTTCCCTCACTACACTCATTTTGAATAAATATACAGAATAAGATTATGTCTGTATATGAACACACATTTTGTTCTGTACTAGCATTCTGCAGTGATGTCTTTAAGCCCTCTCAACCTTAGTGTTCTGTACTTCATGGATTAGAGAGAGAGAGTGCTCTGGAGCAAAAAAAAGCTGCTATRTAAAAACAGTTTCAGCTTGAATAACCCCAACGATCGTAATGGTCTCCAGACAGAGATCATCTGAATTTAATGAATCCTCCTTTTTAGAAACAATACAAAGTCTAAACTTTTGTTTCTTTGATATACTATAATAAAAACCAAGATGCCTGATTAATTTTAGGGTGTCCTGCAGAGACAACATATGGTTCATACTTGCAAGTGTCTTTGTACATTGACAGCTCTTTGTTTCTGTTGCTAAGTTGTGACTTTCAATGCTGCCTAGTAGATTTAATTTTAACAGGGACTGGGGTATCTGGATCTCTCAGGTGGTTTTGGAAAAAACTTCAGTAAAAAACCTCTTTTTCTTGATACATCATAAAAAAATGCAAAGTCTGCAAAAGATATTTTAATTATTGTGGTTGCCTTCTTAACTGAATGCTGTGAGATACCTTCCTCTTTTATGAGTGGAATGTAATTAATGCTGCAATGCATCTTGTAAATTTGGAAGAGACCTGTTGGTCATACAGGACACCCTCAGTGCAAGTCTGTTTTCATGTGTGTTCAGAGAATTCCTGCAATTAAGACCTTAGTACACAAAGAAGTTTTATCCATGGATATCATTCTCATTAGCAACAATCCGTTTCTCATATTCTGTCCCTGTTTTGCCATCTTAATTTACTCTACTTTTCCTGCTTGTCCTAATTGCTAAGCCATAACTGCTTCCTCTGTCACTAAGCTTTAATTTCATAGCAGTCATGCTGTGAATGCACTACTCTAGATAATACCATGAATATAGTACTGCAGATATATAAACATGGCCAAGGATATTTTCTGTTACAAAGAATTCAGGAAACCACCATTATGAGCACAGTACAGGATCTCAGAAGGATTATGTACTTTGTCTAAATAAGATAGGAAATTGGTAAGAGCACTTGGAATTAAAATGACRTCTTCGTAATGCCATCCCATTGTTTGCAACTGTTTTTGTCTGCTCCCTTGTCCTTCTGTTAGCCAAGAAACCTACAGTTGGCAGAGAAACAACAGGTGTAGCAGGGCTTCACTGAAATTCCTGGCACTATAATGGTGTTGCAGACATTTCAGATTAGGCTCATTGCTTAAAACTTTCATTCTTTCTTTGCGATTTAGTAGTTTGAGCTCTCTGAAGTGTGCTGTTTTCTTTGGAACTTGAAAAATGTCTATATTGGTGTGATAGTCTGATACTCATAATACAACAGCATATCTGCAGTGCAGTAAGAAGAGCCCTGTAGGAAGAGTATCTCTGAGATATCTTTGTGTTTGGTGTCCATACKTGTACTGGACTATTCTTACAGAAGAGTAGTATTCATAAAAAAATGTAATATAATATTCATTACCAACACTTCATCCATCTGCCTTATATTTTCTATAAATTTAGACAGTGGATTAACATGAATGGTTGTTTAGGCAGCAATGGTCTATACTGTGCAAATTAAAAATAGGTAAACGGCTTACCTCAGTTTATTCTTTGCTAAAACCCATTCTAAAAAAAGTATTAAACTTTTTTTCCATATGTGTATGATTACACTGTATTTCCCTTAATCCAAGTTGAATATAATTTTGCCTTAATTTTCTGCTCTCTTTGAAGTCTGTGGTATTACATCTTTGTTCCAAGAGTTTTCTGCATTTCCTTTGCCTAGTGAGTTTTATTTTGAAATATTTCATTGAAGGCTAAATCACTGCAATTTCCACTTTTCCTTTAGGAGGGCTGATTCTCCATTTTTATAATCTAATCTTGTCCAAGCCTCTTCATTATCCCATCTACCTTTCTTATTTGTACACTGGCAGCTATTTCCATAGAGAGGTAGGCCAGTATCAAAACTTAGCATTCACAGAGAAGATTCATGCTGCAAAATGAGCAGCTGGCACTAGCGAGGTTCAGCTTCGAGGCTACACTTCTCACCTGTGTAAGCACTCAGAATATCTCTTTATGGCTTGAAGTATGATGGGTATGTTCTGGATCTTACAGCAGCAGTCTTGATAAAGAATGGCAGTCTCTAACCTAGATATCAGTAAGAGATTTCAGAAAACCTTAGTGGATGTGTGCATGAGAGTACAGATCAATGCAAGAACAGTGAACATRCTGCACTAGTGACCACTGCAGCTTTTCCCATGTGAAAAAATGGTGGATAACCCTGTGTGAAAAAATATTTGAAGATTACTGACAAAGAAGACAGTTTTTTCATTGGCATAAAGTATAATTGGATCTAAAACAAAAAACAAAAATACCCTACCCACATAACATGAAGGAAGGATACTTTGGAAATATGTTGAAAAATTCTGATATGCAAGTAGTTAAATATTTGAAAACTCAGAGAAATGAAAGCATCTCAACTTGTATGTGAATTTTAAACATAAAAGATCTGCGAACAACAGAAACAATTAATTAGAGGGGGTCCATATCTTGGGCTACATGTTGGATATGCAATTATGATCCTTTTTTAATTGTGTCTCTGAGTGCATTCTACTGCCACGATTACACACAAAGTAAAAGATTTAAAGTAATTAATTTTCTGGATTTTTTTTTTTTTTAAGGTGTGGAAGACCTGTAATGTCAGACTTCTAATAATTCACTTTAGCTTGCCAATATATACACTTCATTTATATCTCTCAATTTGAAATTGTATTAACTCTTTGATTTATCTTATCTAAAGAAAATAGAAACATATACAATTATGGGTATTGAAATGTCTTAAGGGTTGAAGTTGAACAGTAGTAGAACCAACGTTGATATTAAGCATTTTGTCAGAGAAAGCATCTCTATCTGGAAGACCTTTTAATAGTTCCTTAGATCTGAATTTTCTAAAAGACCATGAAGGTATTTAAAAAGATAAAAATAAGAATTATGGACCATTAGGGAAAAAGTGAGTAACCATAGTTGAAGTTAAATGAATTATTTCTTCAGAGAGTGTGTTCTCAATCTTTGAATGTGCTATCAGAGAAGATAGTAAGCTTGAACGCAGAAGAGTGGATAGATTTATAAAAGCAATGAATAAATTTATTATCTGTAGTAACACTGAATTTTGTGCATGTAAGAAAGTGATAATGAAATTTCATAGTTGAAAATTTAGGCTGGTCACCCCATCTGTCAGGCTGGACTCTTTCCTACTATGGAAAATTTTCTAAGTCCTCCTCATATTCCTCCTCACCTCATKTTTTGAAGCATCAGCTTATCCATAATTTCAAATCCATATTGAACTTGAAATTTTTTCAGGGATGGAAAAGTCTGTATTTTCCTGATAGCAACATATATAAAAATCCTTATAAGTAGTCAGTAACATGACGGAAATGGGGAAATTTATACATTTATATCAAGAGAGGCATAATGCAGTAGAGAGGACAATGCAAATCTGAGCATTGTGGTAAATTCCAAGGCTTTGACTGCATAGATTGCACACTAAGTTTGTTTACTGACCAGACTGGGAAATTATGAAAAAATAAAAAGGGTGTTCTTCAGCTATACAGTGACCCCTTGCACAGAATTGAAGATATCTGGAGAGAGGAACACTAACTACGTCACATTTCGGTTTGTTGCTTTGACAATTCATGATTTTTTTGTTTTAATGTTAAAGTATTTCCTAGACATTTGTCTCATAAAAATTTTGAATGGATTTCTGCCATTTTTAGGCACAGAATATTCCAAAGATCTCTGACATTCTTGTCATGAAAGATCTTCTGAGACTTTGCTTATATTTTCCTTACATTATGTTACTATATTTTGCCTTAATATCATAATGCAAAAAAAAAAAAAAAAAAAAAAAAAAAGTAGAAATTGATATCTCAAGACATCACACAAAAAGAACACTTCCATACCAAAACAATCAAATGGAATTTGGACATAGTGCAATATTGCAGGTTAATGTTAACATTCTTTTTCTCATTCATCAGTATTATTAAAAAAAAACCCATTCTGACATATGCAAATTACTTTTATGCTATGGGATAGCCTGATTTATAGATGTGGAGAAACTTACTTTAAATGTTATATGAACTTAAACTTGGAAATTTGTTACAGGCTGCACCAATTTGAAAACAGATAGTTCAGTTCTTTGATAGATTTCTATGTAATTCATAAGCAGATTCATTACTAGGCCACAATTATTAGCTWACTTTGAACATTTTCCAAACTCTCAGTGAAATCAGTGGGTATGAAGGAAGGCTTTCACCCATACAAGGGCTGTGCTTCAGGTATATTACTTGTTTTTGTAGCATTGAGAACATTTCAAAATTATTTCAAGCTGGGAAAATGTGTTATTGCCTGTTAATTTGCATCTGTCATAAATCAACACAAAGTATGACCATATGTCATTTAATAGTTTAGTTCAAACTAAAGCATCCAGAATCTTGGGCTTTCTTTCTGACAAAAATAAAGTTTGGACGGAGCCTGATGGTGCCTGCATCCTCATTTTGTGTCTCTCTGCAGCCTGGCATTGTTTTGGTATTGTCCAGCCAGTGCGGTAATGAAATAAGTTTACTCCTTGCATTTCAGCTGTGGTTYTTTTGGGGTGCCCTTGGTCACCTGCATGTATTGATTCACACACTGASTTACCTCCTTGTCTCTAACAGATTCTGGTTATAGATAGGCAACTGGTACTAAATAAATACCTATTTTAGCTAACACTGGATAACATATATACAGAATGTTAAAATAACAGAATGAAGGCTTGTGCTGAATCCTGTGCTTGGAATATATTGTCACACTTGCCATGAGCTCAATTCAAAACATTCCTGATCACAACACAGTTAAGAGAAGCTTTGCCATGTGAACAGGAGTCAACAGTTTCAGTCACAGGTAAATCAAATGCAGGAAGGTGGTTTTATTCTTGTTGGATGTGGTCTTTCACCGCACTGCCTTTGTAAGCCTTTGTCCTTCTAGGTGGTTACCTCAAAAGACATAAAAATTCCTCTGTTGTTTCAATGGATTCCTACCGTCCTAGCAAGATACATATAATCAAGCCATGTGTTTCACTGGTATTAGGATTTAATTGTGCCTTTTTGTTTACTCAATTCTGCCTTTTTTTGGGAGAATTTCAGAGCATTCTTATTGTGGATACATTGTTAAGATTTATATCTGAGAGGTTAAATCTGTTTCAAGATCCAATTCACCTCAGGGATAGATTTTTCCTTTGGTATGAGTTCAATGCACCTTTCAGGCAGAAACTTAAGTTCTTGTAAATTCAAGTGAAACTCACAGTTAAATGCATTGTCTTGATTTCTTTTTTCACACTTCATAGCTGTTGTTCAAATAGGTACAGCATAGACTCCACGCACATTCTCACACATCCCATTTCAGCTCCCTACAACAAAGTATGACCTGTATCTGCCCCTTATTACATAGCCAGCCACAGCCCTCTGTTGAGGCCCTCTGAATGCCACACCCTTTTTTTGGTGGTGAGTCCCTCTGAATGGAATACCTTCCATCACCACTATCTGACACCTGCAGTTCCAAAATACATAATATACTGCCAGCATGCAGACTGTTGAGAGAAAATGAGGCCTAGGACATTATCAACTGAAAATCTGAGATTGTATATCTCTGGATTATGGCAGGTGTCTGAAGTATTTATGGGCATAAGTGTGATTCATTCATAAGGGACATGTAGATGCCCCACAGTAAATATTGCTTTGATATTTCAGTGKTTTTTTKKTTTTTTTTTTGGAAATTCATGATCAAAACCAAAAACAACCTTAATTTTCCATCTTTAATAACAATAATTTTTTTGAGACTGAAGCGTGAAGAGCTGTCAAAAGATAATGCATTCTGTTCTAGTTAAGCTCCTTCTGCCCTCAGCAGTTTCCTGAAGTGACAGTAGGTCAAGTTTCCTATCAGCTAATTTCTCTACAATTCAGCTGGTAAGTTCCCATCCGCTCTAAGTATCATTAGGTAGAGCCAGTGGAACATGAATCAAAGTCAATGTATGTGTAAGGCACGGGGAATCCCACGTTCCAGTTCACAGAAGAGAACAGTGATGGTAAATGCATCTGCAACGCAGCCAAAGAATGGCCAGACACGCCTGGATGAGGCAGAACTTCAGATCCTTTATTCAGGCCCTTCTCCCACAGAAGTGAAAATAAATCTTTAGTTTCAGGATATGTAACTAGGTTTGACCTATTTTTTTTTCAACCAACAATGATATGAAATTCTTTACACCTTAATGGTCATAGAGACTCAAATAAAAGAAAACACTTGGTATTATTCATGGCCACCCTGAATAGATTGCAACTATCCTATGAGCTCCATTTTCATTCTTTGGAAGGAAAAAAGTTCTTTAAACTTTTAGCCTATTAGATTGAACTTACACTTATTTACCTTTGAAAATTCAGAACAAGTTGAATAACCCACTGCCTTCAGACTGCAAAGAGACCTCCTCGTTATCTTAATTCTGTTCCATATAAATAACTTGCAAAAAACTGGTGATGATGAGTTGTCTTGATAATTTAGGGGTTGTTTAAGGTTAGGAAAAGGAAATTGAAGTGCCTGTCAGACACAAAATGAGCTGACAGCAAAGTGTTAATATGTAAAGAAGTCTTTACATATTACAAAGAAGGTTGGAAGGAAACAAAGCACGTCTCAATAAATTAATTGGGGTTTTAGTATAAGTTGTGTAGTGTAATCTTTCTTTCTCTTTCTGTAACAGATTTTCTCAGGTTATTCACAGCACACATCCACAAGATGTTCACATTGCAGAAGAGAAGATCTAGTTCAGGCTTGAAAYATGAATGAAGTTAATGCTTTCAGCTCTGAAATATCTCACTTATTCCAGTTCTTCTGCATAATTCTGCATTCAGTTTTTGCATATTAGCTCTGTTGCAGAATGTGCTATTTCCTCAGCTGCAAGGCATTCTCAATAGCAAAACTTAGATGTAGAGAAGTGGCAGATCGGGTTTCTTTAAAATTCTACATTTATTCATTGAAAAAAGACTGCAAATTGTCAGTTTTCATTGCTGATCATGTTCTTGCTCATACTATAGCAAACAGTTGGCTAGAGTATTTCTGGTGGTTGGAATACATCAGGACCTACAGAGAGGCTCACATCTCTCAGGGTGATAAAGCATGCCAAGTTGCTGTCTTGCTGCAACTGGGTTGTGATTTGTCAAGCTACAGTGCAATGGACAGGGTGACTGGGACCTGTACATGCTGTTTCTCAGATATTCTACAGAAAGGTCAGCTAAAAATCAGTGGGTGATGGTTGGAGATAACAAGTGCAGCCCTGCTGTCCACAGAGCCGTAGCCTAACAAGAACTACAAGCACTTCTGAAATCAGGTAATCTGTTTTACTCATCTTTGTCTGTGCAGCAAAGTAGTAGTCCAAGCTCAGGGTCCTGGGACTATCATCAATCAAATATTATTTGTAATGTACTTTGACAGTGTAGAATCCCCTCAGATGAACATGTTTTACAGAAAGTAACCATTTGTAAAGACAGTGGTTAAGAATAATCCCTAATATACATAAATTAACAATTAAGAAAGAAGTTTTAAAATTGGTATGTCTAAAGCTTTAAAGAGGAAAAMCAAAAGAATACTGATCTTGTAAATGAATGTACTCTTCATGCATTATACAAGAATATATTTCATAAAAACCCTAGGGCCCTCACAAATGAGTACCTATTTAAAAAGTAGATATGTTAAAAAAATACAATCCATTGCTACATAAGTATTAACTTGACAGGTTTTTTGCAGTTTTTGGGGCAAAACAGAGACAATTCTGAATAAAAATGTAAATGCTTATGAATTCCATTACCTTTTGTCAATTTATGCAAACTTCTTACACCTAAACCAAAGCACAATCACTAAAGCTCTAAGTTGCACAACTATAATTTGAGATAATGCACATCTAATGGTATTCCTTTTATTTATTTGCTTACATAGAGATCCACTCTCAKAGGCACCTTAGAACATCTAATGTATAAATACATAAATGTTGTGAAACACTCCTTGCCTCAAAGATTTGCAGTTCAAATAGAACACCTAGGAAAACAGATGCTCTGAATTGAGTCTGCACAGCACAGCAGAGGTTTCTCATCTCCAAAGTTGTAGTCCAGTAGCCTAAATATTGGTTCATATGGTGTTTTCAAAGGCAGTAAAACCTTGTCTCTTGCACAGTAGTGAACTCAGTCAGATCTAAGATTAGAAGTAAGGGGCTAAAAAATCCCAGTTCATGGGAACATTGGTATGAAGACAGCTCTTCCAGATCAAGACCAATAGGCTTTACACTTGACACAATATAAATCAATGCAATAGTGCAGACTGCGCCCCATGGATCAGCCTCCAAATTCTGATCAACTTAGGCCTCTTTTCAGTTAGCTATTTCTCTCTGACTAGATAAAATTTATTTCTGATGTTTCTGTTCTTTTCTTAATTAAGATTATTTTAAAGTGGGTTTTAATACTGATGTTCTCCATTGCCTATTGTTTCCTGCTCCTTCAAGTGATACTTATATCAGATGCAGAGTGAAAACAATCAATGTTCTTTCTGGATAAATGTAAACAACTCCTTCATTACCCTGCTAATATTAATTTCATTGTTATGTTGCCTGAAGACATACATGACTGGCTCATAAAACCAATGCTGCCTGAAAATACTTGCTATCTCTCTTGCAAAAAAACCCAAAGAACAACARCCCTGGTGATTTTCCTACATGGCTCATCTACTTTTCTCTCCCTAGACTGTTCTTTTATGAAAAAAAATCTGAAGCTAAAATGTTCCCTTGTTTCTTCATCCCATCTGTCTTGGGGTGACTTTATGATGCTGTATCCTCTATCACCTGCTCTATGTCAGACATGAATCYTGTACCTTTTTGTGCCCTTAAACTGAGTTTAGGAGAGGGGGGAGAGAAACYAGGTGAATTCTTCAGAGCAGTTTGTGTTCAAGGACACAAAAACTCCGCTGCGTTCTTGCTGCGGCAGAGCTGAGGAAAGAACTTTCCTGCTTTTCCCCAGTTTCCCGCTTCTTTTTCTCAGGAGAGAGACAGAGAGTTAAACTTCATTGCTTTTAGCTAGCCTGCTAGCTGAGGCAAGAAAGTTTTTTTTTTCCCTGGGACTGTGGCTTTTTCCTCTTCTTCTGGAACTGTTCAGCAACACCAGAACATCAGAACATCACCGGGAGGCCCCACACCACTAACATTATTCATTATTCATTATTCATTCATTATGTACCCTGCTTGTTAAGTAAACAAGTTTTTTTTCACTTTCCTCTGAGGAATTTCTTTCCAAACCTAATGGGGGAGGGGCTGCTGAAATCTGCCTTCTATTAGAGGATACGTTAATTTTGGAGGTTTCCTCCAAATTTGTCTCAAATTGAGACACCATCCTACTATTTTTATACATCAGACTCAATAATACTGATCTTATCTATCCCTGCTAACTTATCAGCATAGTTGTCATTTCAAGCCTATTCCCAATTATTTAGTTTACCTGGTGAACAAGACCTTTTTTATTATTCCTGAACTGTGAAAAAAGGGGATTGAAACACGTGGTAGAAATCCTACTGCAGGAAATAAGGTCAAGTTATGTGGGGCAAGTTATGTGGGTGATGTTCAACAACGAACTGAAGTTTTGCATAGTTATTCGTCAATCAGGAATTACTGGGGGTATTATATATAAAAATGTTATTTACTATGTATAGAATTATCCTGGTTTTAGCTGGGACAGAGCTTTTTTTTTTTTTTTTTTTTTGAAGTAGCTGAGAGAGAAGGGCTTTGGGTGGACCTAGGAAGGTATTTGATACCACCTTATGTCATTGCCAGGGGCAGGAGAAAGAGACTCTGAAGTTTTGATTTTAAGGATGATGAACCATTGTAACCATGAGGAGACAAAACCTTCCCAWGTGTACTCTAAATAAAAGGTCACCTTGTCCACAGTGACAAGCTACCACAGTTTGACAGTAAAGCCAAGGTAAGGAAAATGGGAAGGGTGTTCATTCAGGGGAAACACAACTGAAGATTTAATGTGGGACTGAGTCATCTTGCTATGAATCTGCAGAGATCAGTGACATAGTGAAACAGAGACACTCATATCAGGCACTGTCACATGGCTGCAAGTTTATGACCATGTAGTCACGTGTAAATGTTAGAAGCCCCACAATAACTAGCAGTTCACTGCAAGACTAACAACACAATTCTTTGCATTTTGGACTGTGCCAGACCTGGAAAATGTATAGGCACAAGACAGAAGGACTCACTCTAAACTATTCTTCTGTTTAACTGATAGGAAAACTGAGGAAAAGCAAACATCAGTAAATGTCTTGTAGCTAACTCTTCTTGGTTTCAGTTAGTTGATATTTGGGGCATGCAAATGAGGAAACATGCCTTGTCAAAGGAAACTGGGAAAAATACTTTGGTTTTTTCTAAAATTTAATTCAGGGTCTTCAGCATATCTGTTACAAGTATAACAGTTTTGTGTCTATTGTTGGCCCCATAAGATCCCTCTGTGAATTGACCTCTACTATTGCCACAGTTTTAATTGCAGCAGAGGGATATAACAATTTGAGGAACTATGAGCAGAGCGGAAACATAGACAAGTACCAGCCTGCTTGGAGTGTGGATGTGTTTCTGTGTTATTTTTGGTGCCACCTTTGGCAACTGAAACTTCAAGCTCTTCCACTGCACATATTCTCAGTTGTAGTGGGTTGACCCTGTCTGGATGCCAGGCACCAACCAAAGCCACTCTATTGCTCCCCTGCACCACTGAACAGGGGAGAGAAAATATAACAAAGGGTTCATTAGTTGAGATAAGAACCAGGAGAGACCAGTCATCAAATACTGTCTTGGGCAAAAAAGACTAAAATTAGAGATATTCATTGAATTTATTGCTAATAAAATCAGAGCAAGATAAGCAGAAGCAAAKTAAAACCTTAGAAACACCTTCCTCCCACCCCTCCCTCCTTCCCAGCTCTATCTCCTACCCCTAGCAGTGCAGGGAAACAGGGAATGGGGGTTGTGGTCACTTCATTGCAGGTTGTTTCTCCTGCTGCTCAGGGAGAGCACTCCTCCCCCTGCTCCAGGATGGGGTCCCTCCTACAGGAGACAATTCTCCATGAATCTCTTCAATGTCAGTTCAATCCACAGGCAACATTTCTTCACAAACTGCTCCAACCTGGGTCACTCTTCCATKGAGTGCAGTCCTTCAAGGACAGGCTGTTCTGGCATGGGTCACCCATGGGGTCACAATTCTTACCAGGAAACCTGCTCCAGCACAAAACATATTTAGAGCCTCCTCCCAAGCATCCACCTTCTCTGGCATGGGCGTCTCTTTATCCCTGTGGTCCTCCATGGGCTTCACCATGGGTTTCACTATGGGCTGAAGGGGAATCTCAGCTCTGACTCCTGGAGCACCTCCTCCCCCTCTTTCTTCACTTACCTTGGTGTCTGCAGAGTTTTTCCTCTTACATATTCTCACTCCGCTCTTCTCTGGCCACAATTAAATCTGTGCAACAACTTTTTTTTCCCTTCTTCTTAAATATGTTATCACAGAGGACTTATCACCATTTCTGATTGGCCCAGCCTTGGGCAGTGGCACATCCATCTTAGAGCCACCTGGGACTGGCTTCCAGCAGCTTCTCACAGAAACCACCTCTGTAGATCCCTGCTACCAAAAGCTGACCATGCAAACCTAATACACCAAGAGAAGAAAAATGTTTTATAGACTCAAATACTTTTCATTAAGACATCATCTCTTGTGCTTAAAATCTGCTCAAACTGTTCAAAGAAGTTAATTACACAAACAGTCATGACTGAAGCACAGATAATTTCCTAGGGATTGATAACCAGTGAAAGAAGCTGAAGATATGAACTGCAGTCAAGTGCCATTAAATCCAGTTAGTTATTAAGCTCCTTGAAATGCCCTATGCTTCAGATGGTATTTGAGAAAAAGAAGAAAACAAGGTTCTGCTTTATTCTGGCATAAATTTTGGATCATTCTATTGACTTTGAATTTGCTTTGATTTAACAGGCAGTAGAAATTGATTTTCTTCATTATGAGATTCASCTACTTAATTTATCTTGCCTTTTGTCTTACCTTGCAATGTAAGATACTGCTACACTGGCAAGTCGTTGTGGTCTGTTGTTATTGAGATAATTGAAGGAAATAATGTGAAACAAAACCATTCTTACAAGTTACCCATATAAATTACTCACATGCTAAAATGTTGTCAGTCTTCCCACTTTCCCTGGAAGAGAAATTCAGGGCAATAAAAAACTACTTAAAGCTTGATCTAAGAAAGCCATCAAACCATATTGAAAATGTATAACAAAACTTAAGTACTACGTGTGATTTGGTTTTAGTTAATTGGCTTTTCTATGTGATCAGCCACCTGTAGTTTCATTGTTTAATGTATAGTTGTCAGCTCTAATTTTCAGTTTTCTCTTATAGTTCAACTCTTCATCCAGCAGTGTGCTTTGTTATTTTATTGTGAAAGTAGGCCAGAATTTCTTGCTCATCAAAGCAAGAATGAGTAATCTAAGTGCAGATCTGCCTGTTGTTTCAAAAAGCAGTTTAAATATCAGTAAATTAGGAAAGTAGTCTCTAACTATGAATGCCATATATTCCTACTCTAGTTCTCACACCTTCCATATTTTAAAGGACATCTTCGTAGAGTTCAGAAAAATATTACCTTGGATTTGTCTAGGATTCCAATGAAGTAATTTAAATTTTTTAATACAACAGAAATGGGTTTCATATATTTTTAATTCATAAATATGCCAGTGTTTAGGTGACAAGACAAGATTTGTGTCTTGAGAAGGTTTCAAAAGTATGTAATTCCTGGATTATATGTTAACACAGGAAAAGAAACGAGAAAGATGTGAGCCACTTCAATTATTTTGCCACAAGTTTTGTAGAGGGCAAAACCAGCTAAGCCAGAAAATACAGAAAACCTGACACTCAAAGGAATAGAAAGAGAATAATATCACCACTACAATGATACGCTAACTGAAAGGACTGAGGGGAACAGGAATAGATTTTCTATATACAATGAGAAAGAAAAGGAAACAGAAGGAAGAAGACTTCAGGTTAAGGAGKGTTTCATTAGTTAAGTTCAGAAAATGAATTGAAACAGCTAACACCTTTTTAAAAAATATAGTTAAAGAAAAGAAAATCATTCACAGAAAATATAATCGATCAAATATAATGAGGGATCTGTAATTAAAAATTTTGAGTTGTAGAACTAAAAAAGAAGAAAATTGAAAAGCTGAGAAAATACATGTTTATAATAAATGCAGCAGCTAGAACAGTCACAGATCAGGCTGTTAAATGTAACTGCATTGTTGCTAGAAAAGGGAATATTTTTCCTTTTTAAGACACTTTATATGAGGCTATATTTGATTCAATTCACTTAAAAATACTTTAAAGCTGTAAACATTTTTTAGTGAACACAAATATCAGCAGATCATGCTGAATTTCAGTTTTAACTTGTTTATCATCAACAATCAATAGAAGATCAGATTCAAAAATCTTTGTAGTGATCAATTGCTGTAGCAGAAATAAACATGGATAAATTAATAGATTTCAACAGGAGTAACAAGTAGAAACAATAAAGTATCTTTCTTTTAGCCAGAAATAATTGASATCACAAACAATTTCTCGTGGTTAGGTTTGAAATGCCAAGAACTGGTGGAAGAAAACAAAGGGTTTAAAAATGTAGGACAGTTTGAAATACAGGTGTGAACACACACAGTTTGTCATAAGATATCTGGACCTCTGGCACTATATCRCAAGAGGGATTTTACTGAGGTGCTGTGCAGTGTTAAGACTCCATGATGTTGCCATGACCCGCCACTGTGCCTCTTAGTTGTGGCAGGAAAATCAAATGTGCTAACGCTTAGCTCACGCAACAGTGAAACAGCTGAAACTGCTGAGGAATGAGTTTCAAGGCAACACATTTACTTCTGTTATAGTTCACTGTGCACAGCACTAGCTAAAACTGACAAAGAGCATGGCTCAGGTGAATGTATTTACTGCAARATGCAGCAGCTGAAAAGCCAACACAGTTTGAGTCCACCAACACTGCTGTGATAAATTTCCAATGGAGAGGAAAGGCAGATACCAAAAGTGACAATGTTATAAATCAACAAAGCCACACATGCCAGAACTTGTAAGAAAATATAAACCTCTAAACCTATATCTGGATAGTTCATGATGAAAAAGGGAATCCAGTCATCTTTGAAAATGTTACTTATCACTGCTGTAGACCGTTTCTTTTGCACATTTTGCCAAAAAGTAATTTTCCCACGACAGTCTCAAAAATTTTCAGGTTCTCTGATCTTCTCCCACTCTCCAGTTCTGTTGAGAAAAAAAGCTGCACATAGTTACAGGTCATAAGATATCTGGACCTCTGGCCCCATCTCACAAGAGGGATTTTACTGAGGTGCTGTGCGGTGTTAGACTTTATGATGTTGCCATGACCCACCACTGTGCCCCTTAGTTGTGGCAGGAAAATCAAATGTGCTAACACTTAGCTCACGCAACAGTGAAACAGCCGAAACTGCTGAGGAATGAGTTTCAAGACAACACATTGCTTAAATGTTCCTATTCATTTTGGTGGCAGCTCTATTGCAGTCAACATGTTAGCTCTTAAATATTTTGGTCAGACATCCGTTCAGTGGCCTTTATTATTCTGATTATTATGTATTCTCCTTGTCKTATTTTGGGGGTCAGTTTCTGCCTTTCAAAGCATAGGGCATATTCATAGCAGATCAACTGCTGTACTTTCCAGCAGTTTGCAAGACAAGTTCATGATACCTTCTCTATTACCCTGTCACRTTTTCTCCTTTGAGAGAACAGTGTTTTATAAACATAGTGTTTCATCGATACTTAAATTAATTTACCTCTGTAGCCATAGCTCAAAAGACTGTGGTGGAAAGAATCACATTTACAGATTGGTTTTACTCAAGATTTTGGAATAAATTATCGTTTCACAGAGATTAAATTCTCCAAAATATAACTGGTCTTTTTTATCTKATTTCTTTCCTGCCTAGGTTAAAGTCAATGCTATTACAAAAAATAACTGTCAGCCTTTTAATAGAGATTCCTWTAGCCTTTCTAATAATTGGTCATAAAGGCACAGAGCCCAGGAAATATTTAAACTTCATTATGAATTCTTTGCACAAATTTATGAATGACAAATATTAAGCAGAATGACAGATTAAGATGATTTTGCTAGCCCTCTGTTGGGCTACTATAAAGATCAGTATCAGATAAAGTAAATATCCTGTTTGTCCTTAAGTAGCTCGTCTTGCTTGCATTTCRTGCCATTGCAATACTAACTGGAATCAAGTGTGAACATTTCCTCTGCTGTACAGTAAAAGCTTCCTTTAAATATTGCAATATGCCTACTAGAGAATTAAAGTAGCAGTATTAAGAAGTCTGGTCTTGGAAAACCAATACCAATGGATATAAATCCAGCTGTAGCATGCGAAATAGAGGAAATATCGGCTGCTACACGCAGAGGTCAGCTCAGAATAAGTTTCCATATAGCCTGCACAATTAACTATCTGCTCTGGGGGACCAATTGTGCAGAGCAAGAAACCATGTCTGTGGAAGGTGTGTTCATATATGACAGGAGAATAATAACTTTTTTTGAGAAGGATACACTTCTCAAAATTATATCACATACACTGAATAAAACATGTTTGTCAGTTGTCTGTTTTCTTGCTTTAGCAAGTTGAAAATGCTGAATTCTATTTGGATGCTGACCCAGATAGTGCATTTATGGGCATATAGAGACCAGCTTAGCATCACCTTCTACACATTACAGCACCAATATTTAATTTCTTCTGATTTACCTCAATGTGAGACAGCCGTTTGGACTCCAAACAGTGGAAGCTCGTGAGTTTTTGGTGGGTACAATGTGACATGAAGAGTAACTGTGGCATCCACTGAGAAAGCAGAAAAATGAGCTGTTTCTAGTTATTTGTGTCAGGTCTGCCATTCTTAGTGTAGGGAGCAAACGAATATTTGTTCCCTCTTTGCCTCGCCTATAGCAACAGAAAAGGACTGATGGAGTAAACACAGATGGTAAGAGCTCAGAAAAAATTATGTACGGGGAGCCCAACTGATGAGACCTCAGCAGCCATGYTGTAGCCTTCTTGGTTTGTACCCTGCCTGAATTCCACAAATTCAGCTTTTAGAAATGCAGAGTCCATCCACCCTGCGTTGTTCTCACTGTCTGGAAGTTTATCCTAACATTGCTCTGCTTTTCTCATGCAGTGAATGCATACCCAAATTGTGAACACGTATGCAAATACAGGACAAATATTACTTCTGACTTCACCTTTCATAAATCAATAAAACTAGTCTGTCACCACAGGCTGCTTCAGGGAGCTTTTGTCTATAATAGCAAATTTTTAAGAGTGCCTAGGGAAGTTTGGGAGAGTGATAAGTGGCATGAACTGTAACTGTCCCTGAAAGCAGGCTTACAATAGAACAGTGATGCAGCTGCAGACAGATCATTACCAGACACTTCAGAGCTTCTGGTGCAGCACCAGTATGAAAGTATTCTCTTTGCTATATTGTGCTTTCCTTGTGCAGAGTGCTTTTCTGGCTATTACTGCTTACCAGAAGACTCTTCCTCACACTGGAACAATCCTGTTGGGAACTGGACACTTCTAGAACATCTTAGAATCCATTTTTAGGAGTTTCCACTTTCCCCTTTTCACTCCCAAAATTACGGGTAACAGCTCACCAAATTCAAAATACCCAACATGCTTTTGTATGAATAGAAACCTCTACATAGGTTTAATAACATGAAATACAAGAACTAAAAATAAATTAATTTTGTTTATTAATTAATGTTTCAATTATCTTTAAAAATTTATTTTGTCATATAAACATTGAGTTGAAATATAATAGATGCTTCACAGTCTTTGTAAGAATGGTTCTTTTGTAGTCATTAGTTATCAGGTTTTCTTCACACAACTGAGTCGAGGCTTGGAGGGGAGCTCATTTCGCATTATGCTCTGTAATCCTCTTCAGGTTGAGACAATGACTGGAAAGGAATAAGAACAGTTTTTCAGACTCCAAATCCTTTTCCTTTCTCTCCACCTCTCCTCCCATTTGGAAACATTTAGCTTTCATTTCAGGGAAAACACTCTGTACGTTTCTGTGTATATACAGAAGGGTATAATTTCACAGCCACTCTTTATAAATCACATAAAAAATGGAGTTCATAGGTACTTTTTACCCATGTTTTGATTAAGAGCACAAGAAAAAAAAAATCATGCTGGGGTAATGATGTGCTTGAGGTGTGCTGGTGGTTCTGACTTTAAGGAATACTCTTTAGTATATTTACTTATCTTAAATAAACTACTGCAGAGTGAAAGTATGAGATCTCGGGTTTTCCAAGAAAAACCTCACGGGGATGGGAGGGAGAGGAGAGGACACAATACAGGATGGTGGGGGAACAGATGGCAGGGATGGAGATGGTGGAAAGAACCACTGGGTTTTCAGTGAGTTTTTACTCCTACCTTTCTTTTTCACTGCAGTGACCTCCTACTCGTTAATGGTCAGGTCATTGCTTTATTTCACTGTGGAAATCCTTTTCACTACCTTTTTCTCAGTAAGAGAGAAAAGCTGTCTGTGTTAAAGTGGCCATATAGCATCTGGCTTGGTGAAAGCCACTGCCCATCTGTCTGATGAGTATTTTACTTCCATTTAAATTTTCGCTGACATGGCACTCTCTTAAATACCTGAGGAAATTGAAAGCCCAAACCTTGACATAGCATTCTGTGACTGCTTGCAAGCATTTGACCCTAGGAGCGATTTAAAAAATATTCTTTTCAGACAGCAAGTGAAATACACTTTTCTTCTGGAATCTAAATGTGTAGATAGGTCTTTTAGAGATGATATGTCACATCTGATCAGATACTTAGTGCATGATGCATTAAATAAGTTATCAGAGGAATAACCCTGTAATTCTGAAAGAAACTTAGCTTCCTATATTTATTTTACATGGTGAGGGATCTTCAAAATCAATAATTTTGGCAGCATGGAGCAAGCATTACCCCGTTCATTGTTGCAAGCTTTCTCCTTTCAGCACTAACCTATGCTGACTGGTGTTGACTTCTCTATGAAATGCAATCAGAAATTCTTAGTTTTGTATAAAGGTGAAGTTCTGTTTTCTCTTAACAAGCAATGCATAGTAAAGTAAAATCAGCCCAGTGAGTCAAACTTCTGGTTTGATTTTTTGTAAGAACATGTGTTAGAGTATTTGTAGCCTCAAGGAATGAAAAAAAAAACAATTAAGCTGCTCCCTTTTGCATATTCCAATAATATGAATTTACATATATACTATAGTAAGAAAATGAAATATTACTTCCCTTCCTCCTATTTTTTTTTTTACACAACAGGAGATTGTGCATATTAATTGTGACTTTAGTTTAAGTGATAGTCTACCATCTGAAGGAGGTGACCCTGAAATAACATGGGGATCTTGACACTTCCATCTTTTACCAAAACGCCTGACTGTACAACTTTTTCATCACAGACAAGATAAAATTACCAATCAGATTATGCTGGGAGCTACAAAGTCCTCTAATGTGTGTAGTTTAGGGTAGTGTAGTTTCTTTCATGAAGTTTCTCTGGTGGTTTTGAGTTTTTATATTTCCGAATGTCAGAGCAACACGGCTATGCTCACATGATGTGCTCCAGCTGTCAAACTAATGACAAGTCCTAATTATGAGATTTTTTGGTTGATCCCATGTGACTGGATTTTCAAAACAGAACAGAGGTAATGAGGTACTGAAGATCAGCAAGTCATTTTCTGATGGTCAGAAAGGAGCAACACAAATGGACATTGTTGGAATACAATCTAAATATAAGGTATTTTCCTATCATCAAGCATTCAGTGTGTGTGCTGCGTACTCCAGAGCATAGCACTTAATTCAAAACTTCAAAGAATGCTATTTGCATAATTTATTCTATTTTGCATAACTTCCTGTATGATTCATGCTCATATTTTAGAAAAAAAATCCTTGCATGTAAATGAAAATGTTACAGTGTTAGAACAGTTTAGAATCTTATTACTTGTGTATTAGTAAATGCTTCCAGTAGCCATCTAATGTAGTCATTGTGTCCATAGACAAATATATGTTTTTCTGCATTATATTCATAAAAGGACTGCAGAATATGCCCAGGCTTTGTGCCTTACTTCACCTGACCAAGAGGAGGAGGGTAAGCCTCTTCATGTGTGTCTTAAGCAAACTGAAATCACTTTTGGAGGTTCCTGCCTCTCTCTTCTGACTCAAAGACCGTGTTTTGGACACTTCACATTCTTAAAATTAAGTGTGAAGGATTTGGGCCTGTACCACGGGCTTTGCAGTAATGATTTTTTTTGGTGGAATGAAAGGAGGATGATGAATTTTGAATGTCACATTCCCCAGCAGCCACACATTTTTTTTGTCGTGTGAACCCCACCTCCTGGAACTGCACCTACTCAGTAAGATTCTACCTCAGAACAGCAAGTAAACTGTATTCTGCACTTTGGTAGTCCCCTTAATTGGCTTGGAAATTCATGGATATCATCCTAATGCAGCTAAGGCAAGAAACCTACTGTCTTGAAAAGTGCACTCATGCGAATCACAGGTTTAGTTACTTGTGAACTAATAGTGATGATTTAAGCTTTTATTCACACATCTTAAGGCAAGGTGCAGAGAAAGTGGCTCTCATCCTCATTTTACAAAGCCAGCGGTAAAGACAACAGGACTTCTCTTGGTGAGATGCACAAAGTTGGCAGAGCCAGAAGGACTTTGACCAGGTCACTCTTGCATGCTATGTTTGGGATGTTCCTTTCTAAGCCACGAGGCCTCTGTCCAGAAAAGGAGGATTATGAGCTATGGTAACTGTTATCACCTATGCCAAAGAGAGTTGAATAATGTGTCCTGCAGATCTGGTTATGGAATAGATTATTTTAAGTGTGATCACATAGCATATACAGGGCAATGAGGGCATCAGGCTCAGCCATCACAGATTTAGGAAAGGCAGATTCTGCTTAACCAACCTGATCTCTTTTTATGAGCAGGTGGCCCACCTAATGGGTGAGGGAAAGACTGTGGATGTTGTCTACCTGGGCTTCAGTAAAGCCTTTAATATTGTCTTCTGGCTGCAGGAAGAGTGATTGGAAATCTGCCCTGAGGAAAAGGACCTGGGGATGTTGATTGACAGCACCTGAACATGAGCCAGCTGTGCCCAGATGGCCAAAAAGGCCAATGGCATCCTGGCCTGTATGAGCAATAGTGTGGCCAGCAGGACCAGGGCAGTGATTGTCCCCCTGTACTCGGTACTGGTGAGGCCCCACCTTGAGTCCTGTGTTCATTTCTGGGCTCCTCACTACAAGAAAGACATTGAGGTGCTGGAACGTGTCCAGAGAAGGACAATGAAGGTAGTGAAGGGTCCAGGGTGTAAGTCCTATGAGGAGTGGATGAGAGGACTGGAATTGTTTGGTCTGGAGAAGAGGAGGCTCAGAGGATGACCTTATTGGTCTCTACAACTGCCTGAAAAGAGGTTGCAGTCAGGTGGGGATCAGCCTCTTCTCCCAGGCAACTAGTGATAGGACAAGAGAAAACAGCCTCAAGTTACACCAGAAGAGCTTTAAGTTGGACATCAGGAAGAATTTCCTCACTGAAAGGGTGGTCAGGCATTGGAACATGCTGCCCAGGGAAGTGGTGGAATCACCATCCGTTTAGGGGTTTGAGAAATGACTGGATGTGCCAATCATTGCTATGGTCTAATTAACATGCTGGTGCTGGCTCAAAGGTTGGACTCCATGGTTTTGGAGGCCTTTTCCAAGCTTTATGATTCTATGATTCTGTGACCTGCTACGTCGGTGGGATCACAGAGCAGTAGAAAGGTCTGTATCCTGGGCTGCATGCTAAGAGAAACCTAGAAAGGATCTGTATTTTCCTACAGCGGGGTTGAGCTACAACATTGCCTCTGCCATGTGGCCAAAGTTCCCCCCTCTCCTTGTGCGACATGCTATGTATGGTATCACAAGCTGTTAAAAAAAAGTAATAAAAATTAGGTGCCTATGCATGCTGGACAAATACAGATGAAGATAACAGAATTTTCAATAAATCTGTATTTTTTAAGTTTTTAGATTAAAAGTCCCCAAATTCCTTTGATTTCAATACATATTTTAAAAAGCCTCAGACTTTGACAAGCCATGAAATACCTTATTGTCAATGCGACAAGCTTTAATAACAACATAGCCTATAAAATACCATGTGAAGAGGAAAGGATTATACTTGTTTGACCAGAAAGTTATGCTCCAGTTATGCTATCTCCAAAAACTTTAGAACTTAGAATTTTTTTTTTCTTGCTGCTTTTTTTATTTACTGATCTTGATTTTTCTATCAGATTACAATGTTAGGAAATATGAACTACTTGACAACTTCACATGATTAGCTTAAAGTTCAATGCAGTGTTACTCAGCTCTTTCTTCAGTACTTATGAATACAAGGCAGACTGCAGAGAAAAGAACCACTGTCCCTTGAAGTCTCTTTTCAGGAGGAGGTGGATATTGGTGTCAGCTTCAAAAACCCTCTGCTAATAACCTCCAGACCCTAACTACCACTCAGCAATATTTTGTGACCTTCGATCCCTCACATTCATTTCATCTTTACTTCTGTGATAAAGTATGAATGTCCTTCAGTCCAGAAGCTACATCTCAGAGGACAGACAGGCTTATAAACTCAAACAACACATTCCAAATCAAATCTTCAAACACCAAATTCTTTTAAGAGATTAAGCTATTCTATTTTCTTAAATAAAGTACATTCAGAGAAGTAGAGAAATAGCATTTATAATTCTATTACTTGATACATTGCAATAATTCTCTGATAAAGGATATATTCTAAAATATTGTGGTCTTTTTTCTTTAAACTGTTGGCAAAGCACATATTTGTGCTTATCACTCTGTAGAAAGTGAGGTCCTGTGTCTTAAACAGGAGATTCTACTTACACAGAATGGTGTCATACTAGTTCCACTCCTTAATGTGCAAAGGGCAGACATTCAGTGAGGCTGAAAACAATAAAATGACTAAACAAAAATGATCACAAAACATTGCATAGGTGGCAACAATTCTTCATTTCACAGGAAGTTCATACATTTTATGCTCTCATGACAGTCATCTGAGTTAGGAGCTGAACCAGAAATGTACAGAGCATAAAAATCAAGAATAGTAATTCAAATCAAAAAAGGCAAAGCAAGAAAGAAAATATAAGTAAACAATCCAACAAGCTTTTTTCCAGCTTGATATGAAGGACTAAACACCAATGAGTTGAAACTATCAGATACTTAACCTCAGTTTGGGTTTTTTCCAGTTTGTTTGTTATTTGCCAGCCAAATTGGCCATGTTGCTTTAGCGGAACCACAGTAACACATTTTGAAAGCCTTTGAAACAAGGGTCCCACTGTCTCTGTAGTTAGGGTACAAAGGGTAAGGGACACCATCACTTTGACTCAAAGATTCAGAGTAACACACACCCACACCCACCCTCGGTTTTGAAACTCCATCCTGGCTGTAATCGGAGTTAGTTACTGAAATTTTTCAGAAGGACAGTATCAATGGTACCATTCCACTTGGGTTACAGTTCAAGTGAGAAATGTTCCAAGGCTGTCAGGTGATTACTTTTTCCCCTTCTTGATATGGCAACAAGTATTGCTGGTGTCTGGTCAGCGCGCTCCCACCTAAGCCGTGCAAGAGTTCCTGGTACGGCCAAGGACCCCTCACCTCCCAGCCCCTTACACAAAGGTCAGGGCCTGCTCACAAGTTACTGAGGTCCTACAGCAGCCCTGAGGACAAAGGCTGTGAGAGGGGATGCGCCACCACACCTGGGGGAGATATCAGTCTGGCGTGTTTATCACACAGCACCACTTCTCAAGGCAGCTGGTTTGATCCCTACACATTGTTTCCCTCCTTTGTGTGGAGGCCAGAATCCTAAATAGTTTTGACCACAGAATACAAATCTGCCCGGTCCTGATGCTTACCCATCATTTACTGTCCATGTAGCACCATGACCTAATTTTTGTTGCGAACGCTGGTGAAGGTGAAAAGTTTTAAAATAAGGGTTGTAATGGCAGCTTTTCAATAAACATTTCAAGATATCTGCATTGTGAGCCATATTTTACATCCCCTCAGTTTTATTCAAATTGCATTCTGTTCTCAACCCTGGTGTTATCTTAGAGGCCTTCCATGGAACAGAGCTAAAAAGCCACAGTTAGAAAGTAAAAAATGAATATTTTTACAGACTCTTTCCACTGTGTTGCTTATCAATTTTTCCATTTCAATGCAAAGGTAATGCATATTCTAATTAAAAGATTTGTTCTCAATTGTAGATATTAACCTTGCCAAGCAAAATATTTTTGCTATTGTGTTCTCATCTATATGCAGTATCCCTGATAGTAAGGAAAAATAAGGCATATAGAGGGATATACCTTAAACAAAAGGCAAGACACAATAAATAGTAAAAGTGAAAATTTGGAGCTTTGTCCTGCAAAGTTCCTGTAGTATTTGTAAAATTAATGCAGATTTGCACAGGAAAAAAAGGATTCTAATCCATACATTAATGGTTTGACTATAGTTTGGTGAGTGTAAATGATCAGGACACCTTTAAAAATAGCATTTTCAGAATTCACTTCATGAAGCTTCTCACTAATAAAGAAAGGCAAGAGGCAGAAGAAATAGGAGAAATTTGAGACATGAGTGATGCTTGCTTTGTCTGTCCTTTCCCTCAGCCTCCTCCAACACAAAAGGTGGAATGTAGCACCAAGACTTGGTTCTTAAGAAAGTATTAAGGTGCAGCGATCTCAGTGCAATAAAACTATTTCAAGGTAAAGCAATAGGAAAGGGTAAACTAGCAACTGTACCTACATTTAAAAATATTTTCAGTCTAAAAATATGCCAAGATTTATGGAGAAAAACAAGTATAGCTATCAAAATTGCATATTAGACAGAAAATAGGGTCCTAGGGTATAATGAAAATTAAAAGGCTGAAGTCTTGAAAATACTGCATTGCATATTTTCAGGGTCAGGCCTAAGGTAAGTATGTGTCAGTACTAAAGAAGGGAGAGAGACATGTATTTATATATTTAAAAAAAAAAAATTAAAAAAAACAGAAACCAAAACAAAACCCAACTAAACAACAAAACAAACAAACAAACAAAACCCCCAAAAGACAAACCCAGCTATTCCAGGAGGAAACTGGCTTCTGGATTAGGTTACAGAAGGTGCCACATACCATCAAGCTGTGCATGGTGATGTTGTTTTTTCTTGATATAGTGCCAGACTGTGATGTCCTTATTTCCATGATGACTAGAAACGGAATACTTTACGAATCAGCAGAATTATATTACTGAGTCTGAGCAATGGTATGTAAACTTGATCAAAAACTTTTTTTTGAAATCTCCTTCTATTCTAGTGGCTATTTTAAATGAGATGACTACTATGAATAAGTATCACCTTTCTCCAATAGAAAGCAGTTATGCATTATAAAGACAGATTAATAATAAATTAAATTATTAATTTGTTTTTAATGACTATTTCACCTAGGAAATGGTTGTATTGTAGATGTACTCCCGTTTCTAACTTATTTTAACATTTGTCTTGCTGTTCTCTTTGACTAAGATTAAGCTGTTCTTGGTTTTTGTTGTTCTATTATTTTTAAGATAACAGGTGACTGCCTCTCTTTAGTGTTTTCTTTATTTTGTACAATAAGGTTTTTTGTTTTACAATAGAAATTATATTCTAATTTTAAATAACAGAGTTTAGGCCCAGTTTTCTGGACTAGCGCTTGCAATTTCTAGAGCAGAAAAACAGTTGCTTGAATATGTTTTATTTTTTATAATCTCTCATTCATATTATATGCTGAAGTCAAAGTTTTTGGAAAACAAAGGAAGCACAATCTGTAAAATCATACAGTTGTTATTTTCTCTTTTTGAAAACCTTTAAAATTACTCATGCTAATATTGAAAGTTTATTTTATTTCTTTTATTCCATTCATTTTGTCTGAATCATTCAGTGATAGTGTTATACTCTCACAGCTGAGAGTAAGGCTGGTGTCCTCCCAGCCCTCAGTACTGCAGGGCTGCTCAAAGATCAGAGCCTCCCAGATACCAACAGGTGCATCAACCTGCACCATGCAAGGACTGTGTTTCACAGTTGCTTGAATCAGGGGGTTCAATGTCTCTTTGTTCATATTCTGCTGTTAAAATATGATCCTTTATTTCAACATAAGAGAAAATCAGTAAACACTCTAAAATCTAGTTCAGAAGTACTATTCCTGATAAGGAAAATCTATTTCTTCCAGTTCAGTGTGAACTGTCCCTGAGATTCAAAACTGTTTCCTTCAGTATGAAAGGTTTTCTCTTTGCTTGTTTGCTGTGCTAACCCTGGGTCCTGTGCAAAGGGGGGTTCTGCTCCCTCAGGTGTCACCATCTTGGCTGGTTTCTACTCCCTCAGGTGTCACCAGCTGGAGCCAACTGGAACTGTCTGTGCCCGGTAAAGGGCAGCCCCGGCTGCTCCACACATGGTCCACCCTGGCAGGACCCTCTGTGCTGTTGCTGCTGCTGCTGCCAACACCACCAGGGCACCTGGATCTGGAAAAAAGACATGGGATAAGTCCTTCAGCATAGCCTCTGATTCCAGCACTGGCAAAGTCCTCCCAGGTCCTCCCAGTCCAACCACCTTCATGAGGGTAAATCTCAAATGCTTTATGAAGTAAGCTCAAGGTGCAGAAGATGATAGGAATTGGGTTGAAATCTTTTGCCCTGTTGCAGAGGGTGTCAATAAATGATGAAATATCTGGTACAACCCTCTTCTCAGTGAATGGCATCTGTATGTTTTTATGTGTTTCCTACAAGTTCTACACAGTATCAGGTCTTGCTGTTGAGTGTTTAGTGTTAATTTATTACATCCACTACTTTTCACAGCTGCTTCACTGGAACACCATGTGAGTCTCCATCTTTGAAGCTGACTGGTGATATGACTGATATGCCTCATTGACTCACTTGGAATATTTTTTAACTTCTCTTTGAAAATGTCTGCTAATGAATATGTTCTGCCTGTCAGGACAGACCTTCATTACTGAGACATTTCTCTTAGTACTTCAAGCTTTCTTCCCAGGAGTCACAAGCTTTTACTCATTTACTTCCTGGAGAGAGTCAAAATGGCTTTTAATCATCTCTGAAATGGTTTCCAAAGCCAGCCCTCTCCATGGACCTGCAGGAAAACACATCAGGCAAAGCTGTCACATCCCTGGAGTTTCTTCTCGTGGAAGTGCTCAGTAATGGTGCAGCACAGGGAAAAGCTGACATTGTCATTAGTTTTTTCTAACATATCAAGGACAAACAAGATTATCAAATGTGTAAGCATTATGCAGAAAAACCCACTTGAATTACATAGCAATTGTCTCTCTCAAACATTCCCCTCCCTTGTCACCTTGTTTTTTTTATTCCTATTGCAATGTTACAAACCAGGGTATCAGTACACTTGGTAACATGCAAACGTCCCTGCTCTCAACCTCTCAACCAGGTTCTCAAAACTTCAAAGTTCCCAAAAATTTGCAGGAACTTCAGCCCTGCAGAAGCCAGAATTCAAGCAATTGGAAATGATGATTCTCCTGGTGTTTTTATTTTCTGAACTAATTTTGAAGAGTATGTCCATGCACATTTACAAAACTCTAGGTCTGGCTGTCTTTAACACTTAAGCACATACCTTAATTCTTGTATTCTGAAATCAAGTCTGCGGACAGTGGACTGAATGAAAAACTGATGAAAGCAAACACAGTTATTATTAAATTTATGAGGAACAAACATGACTTAAACAGAGCTAAAAATGGCATGTGGAGTCTAAAATGGTCTAAAATGCAAACCAGATTAATTTTAACTACTCAGAAGGTATGCAAACAACCACATTGCTCTGACTTGATGTTCACTCTCAGACCACAAAATAACTGCATTTCTGCTCATGTTTCTGTGATAAATTATATTATAAGAGGCTAGAAAAAAATCATTAACCAACTTTAGTTCCAATGAAAATGGATCAAAATCAATTGTCTTTTATTTTTCAATATACACTTCTGAAATTTTGAAGGCTAGCCCCTTGCTGAATGTCACTACCTAAGAACATTCATTGTGACAAGTTAATGTTGAGAAACTGTAGCCTCTGCTGTATATGCAGAAAATATTTTCCTGATTTCAGTTTATTCAATTAATTAAAGTATATTGTCAAGTAATTCACAGTTGAAAAAAGTAGGAAAGCCTTTCTTTTCTTTCTTCCATGAGAAATGTACAAATGAGGTAAAATCTACCAGTCTGAAAATCTTATAGATACGTCTGCCTAGGAGCAACCAATTTAATCCACTGACTAAAAGGACTACTTTGCTTAATATCAGCTTGAATTAAATTCAAAATATTTTATGATAAATGTAAGATTATTATTTATTTGAAACATTTGAGGTAATTGTTTTAAATTTGTATATGTCATCAGTTAGACATTAGACTGTCAGAGTAGAAGTTGCCATCTGATAGATTCTGTAATAGTCTTTTCCAGCTATGTTTCCCATAGTTTGATCTACAAACTAAAATTATTTATGTCAACACCTTCACTCTCCTCCTCTGAGTCATGCTCATTTCTGCTTCTGCACTGTATAGGACTTTGTGCTGCCTGGCCAATAACCAAAGATGTGGGATGATTAGTTCTAAAATTGACTTTTAAATAGATATACATTTATACATTAATATTGTTGTATTTATCTAGATCTGCACAAAATCACTGTTTGACCATTGAACTATAGTTAAAGACTCCAGAAAAAGGACTGCAACTATGTTAAGATATGGATTAGATTTTTTTTTTGTGGCAATACCAGCTTTCCTGACATAAAAAGTGTGTTAAATTGTGACCTCAAATTTTCTCTTCACTGTAAAGACATGTGTGCTGTTTTCCCAAGGGAAAAAAAAAATAATGCAGATCTGCTATATAAAAAGTGGTGTGAGGTTTTTGCTTCTGTGTAACCAGTAAATGCCAATAAGATGCATTCTTACTTGGAGCTTACCCAGAGTTGCTAATATAAGCAGAAGCTAGTGACTCATTTCCACTAAAATGCTTACTTAGAAGAATGTACGCTCAATAATTGATTAATTTTAATGAGATAATTTAGCTGATTTTACTTAAAGAAGAACTATTTGGTTTTATTCTGTTTATTCCTGAGGGTGTAGAAAGCTGACCTGGAATTTTCTAGCAATAGTTTTGTTAAAAAAAATAAAAATCCACTTCCTATTGTTTTCTAGACAATATTGCATTATTATCAAAGTATCCTCTTCCTGTTTAAATAAGCTTCTTCATTTTAAATGTTTTCAAGATGTTACTTTTTGCTATCAAATGGAATAAGAATGTTTTTGAATAATTCACATTCTCATAATATGGGAATTTCTTTGCATGTTTATGAAAGAGTGTGCATCATATTGCTGAAGAAGCATTAATCAGACACTCAGATAAAATATTTAGATATTGTGTCTTTTAGAAGTAATTTGAAAGCAGAGTATTTGACTTTTATTGCCTCCATAGAAAATAGCACAATAACGTTCTGCACTGTATATTCCAAAGTAATGGGTATCTATGAGGTGGATAATGAAGTGTGCTCCCTGTTTCACATACTAGTGAATATGTAAACAGGGAGCTCAGCTGCTTATGGTGTTTTTTAGAGCATGACTCCACACATTCGGGTTTTTTAGCGGCGAGCAGATTTATGTAGCTACCACCGATTCTGCTTGTTCCCACAGCCACAATTACATGGGTCCTTTAGAGCAGACACCACCAGGAATAATTCTTTTGCATGATCTGTGAACTGTCTGAATTTAAAAGAACTCTACACAAACCCCACAAGTTATTCCAATACATGATTTCTAAATGCACTAAATCTTTTCTAAAGTACCCCTACCATTTTAAAAACTCAGTTGGAAAATAAAACCCCATCGTACACAGATACACTGACCTCCATCTTTTTCAATCTATTCTTATCAAGTTTTTTCCTGAGCTTCTCAAAGCAATTCTGGAAAGGTGCATCAAGGACCCAACAAATGCCTGTTCATCTTTAAGAGTATAATTGTAGGTAGTTGTGTGTTATTCTGTTGTATTACTGTGGTTATGTGCACCTGCACTCCATGATTTTTGTGGCTACAGCCGACAGTTTATTTGATGGTCACCTCACAGTGCTGATTCACCGTTTTTGTGGATATGGGACTGTGGCCACTTGCTACTTGTTTTATGCACTGTGGTAAAGATGAAAAATGGATGCCTTGAAGTTTTATAAAATTCTTATGTTGCTCTTCCAGCATTATAAATAAGGGCTTTACTATTTCAGATGGCTGTAGCCTTTAGGATCTCTATATTTGAAACAAACCAATGAGCTTAAGTTGTAGAGATCAAGAAGCAAAATTTCATGYAGGGAATTACATCATACAGTAGATGAGCAGCTACAGCTTCTATATAATGAACATTACAGTAAGAGTTCAAAGCATTTAGATTAATTTCTTTTTACATTGAATTCCAATTATGAATGGTACTTCAGAATATTTTTAGAAAGCTTTTTAAAAATCACTGGTTTTGCACAACTCCAAGTTCATAGACGTAAAATTACTGAAGCTATTCATTAAAAAATCATACTAAGGAAAAAGAGAACTTCTTATGAGCTTTTGATTCCTCAAAGCACTGAGGTATGCAGTTGATTTAACTGAAATGAGTGGAAATTTTGTACTTATGTAAGAACTGAAGTGTGTCAGGACAAAGACATGAACTGAGTGGCAGTGTAGACACACACACAGCTGATGGAATAAGTCCTAGTGCTTTGCTCAGCTGGCAACTAACAGAGTGGAACTTCTTGTAAGGAGAGCAGGATTTTTAATTCTAATTCTATGTCAATGTTTTCAAAGCTAGAGATATCAGATGGAAATTTTACTGTACATAAATTTTTTCATTGGAAATATAACAACTTTCCTCATCTCAGAATCAAAGAATTTTCTTTTTCTCACCCATTCATTTTACTAGATCTCACTACTGGATTTTTTTGAGACATACAGTATGAACTTACAGAAATGAATCACCAGCTTCTGTGTCTATCCATTTTCACAGTGTCAATGCCCTCAAAATACACATGCAGACAGAATAAATCCCATTGAATTGCCCATGTTGGATGCAACATCGTTTGAGATGCTCTTGTCATATGGCAGGAACTGTTAATGATATTTTGTTGGATGTTAATCTTCTCTATATAAGCAACAAAAATTTTCATCTGTCCTTTATATACTAGTTTGGAGAAAAAAAAGGGATAGCAAAATAAATTTCAAGTGTCTAGCCTAATGGAAACTTAAGAGTTCTGAATGAGTTTAGTTACACTTGTGTTATATCACAACATCAATTTTCTATTGGATTTTCTTTTAAATAGAGTCTTTGAAATTGAGTTGTAGTTTATTGCAAGGCCCTCTTGTAAGATCCAAGAGAAACTTGTAAGATATAGCCTGAATTAATTCATAGTCGAGAAGAAAACGTAGAGATTTTACTGTGGGAAAAAAAAAAAAAAAAAAGTGAGTTTTAAACTTGTTCCATTTCCTTTAGGGAAAACCAGCAAAGATACAGATGGGCATTCACAAAGTTTAGTCAGTCTTTTGTTATTTACCTAATATATGTGTACAAGTGTTTGTATGTATTACCTTAGTTAACTCACAGCTCCAGTTTCGAAATGTTTACTTTAACACATACAGTGCATTGCTAAATCTAAAGTAATATAATTTTTGTTCTGATATACACTGCAGAATGTATGAAAATGAAATCTGTTCGAGATTTATCTTGAAGAAAACTGCTACAAATTGCAAAATAAGGTAGTCATTTAAAATCACAATATTGTATATCACAATACTTCTGTACAAAAAGAGTCAATATATTCTCAATCAGTAAAGCAAAGATTAAAGCCTTTTGCAGTATAAATCAAAATTCATTTCAGCTTTACAGCTCTTCAGCACAATTCTCTCTATATTTTTAAAATTCTATGTATAAATTCAATGCATTATTCTAACTCGTTAGTCTTCAGGCAAGTTAAATATGAGTCAACAGCATGCCCTGGCAAACAAAATGTCAACTGTGTCTTAAGGAGGCTGTGGCTCTGTGGAGAGAGGAGCTCACGCTGGAGCAGGTTTCCCGGGGGGACTTTTGACCCTGTGCAGGACCCACACTGGAGCAGCCTGTTCCTGAAGGTCTGTGTCCTGTGGGAAGGTCCCACTCTGGAAAAGTTTGTGAAGAAATGTAACCTGTGGGAAGTACTCATGTTGAAGATCCTGGAGGCCTGCCTCGTGTGGATGGATCCCAAGCTGGAGCAGGGGAAGAGTGTGAGGAGGAAGCAGCAGCAGAGACAACGTGTGATGAATCAGAATCACAGAATCTGCTGGGTTGGAAGGGACCCACAAGGTTCATTGAGTCCAACTCCCAGCCCTGCACAGCCCCACCCCAAAGAGTCACACTCCATCGCAGCCCCCATTCCCTGTGCCCCAGTGAAGTCAGAGAGAGGAGCTAGAAACACTGGGGGTGAAATTGAGCCCAGGAAGAAGGGAGGGGTGGGGGAATGTTTTAGGAATTTTTTTATTTCTCATTACCATACTCTGATTTGATTTGCAATAAATTCACCTAATTTTCCTAAATCAAGTCTCTTTTGCCCATGACAGTATTTTCTGAATGATCTCTCCCTGTTCTTATTTTGACCCACAAGCTTTTGACTGTATTTTCTCTCCCCTGTCCAGTTGAGGAGGGAGAGCAGCTTGGTGGGCACCTGAAACCCATCCAGGATAAACCCGGTACAAATAGTTTTCAGACATTTTTTATTTTTCTGGTTTTTATTTCTAATCATATTTAACCATACGCATGATTATCTTCAATTCAGGGCACCTGCAGCCTCTTTAGAAATAAATGAAAGCTACAACTATGCAACAGTTCTGAAAACCTTGTTACTTTTTTTTATGCATTGAAATAGGCTGTTGTAGCTAACTTTAGGACAGCTTCATAGGATAAGACAGCTTTTTAAAGAGCAATCACTGAATCTAATCTGTGAAGCCACAGCTGTGAGTTACGTGGACAGCTTCTTAAATGAGGAACACTCAAGACACATTACTTCGCAAGAAAATTATATTAAGAGCCAAATATAATTGCTCTTTTTGGCAATGTATAAAAACATGAAGTTAGCTGGTATTTGGAAGAACTTCACAGCAAAATGGAACCAGTTATAAATACAGCCAGACATTTCAAACTCTGAATTAAACAAAATATCTTAAATAAATAAAAAGAAGAAATTGGCTTATGGTTATTACTTAATCTATTTTCATTGCCATTATTACACTTCCTTGCTACATCTAAAAACTAGACTTTTTTTTTTAAAAGCTGATTCTGAACTAACTTTCCCAATCTATTTACAATAACTGTATACATAATGCCCCTCTGCCAGTATTTTTTTTTCTTTTTTGCCTTCCTTTTTTTGTGTAGATTTTCCGTACAGTGTGTAAAAGAACCAACCAAACAAAAAAAAAACCAGATTCGGGAAAGACATTGCACTATTACAGAAAGGCTCAGAAATACTTCAATTTATAAAGAGTCAGACTCTGAAAACTGGACAGAATAGGACTGTGTAGCATGGTCTCCCTCCTGATAGACCATGTGGTGTTTCATTCAGAGGATACAATTTAGCCCAGTGGTAAATTAACAATCTATTCAAACAGAATATGGTTAAACAAAGCTCTTCCTGAATATGGCTCCCCATAATAATAATATGGAAAAATAATGTCAATTAATTAGTAATTAATGTACTGTTTAAATAAACACCTGTAATAATCTGCTTATTTTCAGTAATGTATTTCATATACTCAATGACTTTCACTAATTTCCCAGGTCATTATTTATTTCATTTTTTTTTCAGCTAACTCCCATGCATATCTATACATTTGACTTTTTACCAAGAACAGGATAAAAAGTGTTGTCTCAGGGTTTTATCAACCAGAATTTTTTATATGAGTAGCAATAACAATTTGTTATTAAATGATATTACCTGATCAGTTTTGTCCCTCTCAAGAGCTAAGGAAATACACACATATCTAATATTGAAGCAAAGCAAATAACAGAGTTAGCTTTAATATGTGCAGACTGTTGCACACATTCCATATGTACCAATTACATTTTTGCTGTTCGCATCTCTGCAATTCCCAGGTCTGTCTTCTAATGGTTTCATATCAAAATATCTTTGTGACAAACTGTATCGCCAAAATACCATTGACCTTTAGTTATAATGGAAATTTCTAGAGAATAGATGAAAAGATGATTTTGTAGCTAAGACAAAATCATCCTAAGGGACAGAGTAGAATCAAAGAGCTGGACTTTTGCTACTAAGGAAATCTAGGTAGCTGTGCTGGTGGCCAGTGACTTCCACAGCCAGTTCCTGGATCAATGCCACCTGTTCTCATCCCAGCACAGGGTATATATTCTCCCAGGACTAAAATTCACCTTTATGACACTCTCTAATTTGTCTCTAGATTAATGACAGTGATGTAGGTGTAGAGGCTAGTCTGGGACAGCCCAGAAAATTAGAGATTCTAAGCTTATGTCCCTCTCTTTGCAGACACTAACATATTATTTATTTATTCTTTAACTCTACATCAGGTATGGATGGCTACACAAGTTCATTCCAATGATGGCCTAAATTAACGTGTACTTCTATGCTGTGAGGGACTGATTTTTGTCCTTCTTAACCCACCAGCATCTTTTGTTATTCTTCTTTTACAATGTTAGTGATTGTTTTCACCTACATCACCTAAACCATCCTTCAGAAAAAGTTCAAGCACTGACAGAAATGAATGAGTGGAACATGTGCTGCCAAGAAAATGATACTGTACTCTCTGACAAAATAACCAACAAGCCTGTGGGCAGCCAACCTTGTTTATCCAATTCTCTTGGTTCCTGGGGAGTTACAGGTATGTTAGTATAATGAAAACAAATAATAAATAAAAATCATTATTTAAATCTTGAACAATCAAAAGAATACCCAAATTACCTTGTCAGCAACAGATGCTGACAAAAAGCAGTCTGAAATTCTTTTGTAAATAAATACATACACTTCTCGTATTGCTGCTTACAGAAAACAATTCAGAAACTATTGCCACTTTAAATATATAGCTGCTAGCTGCTGTAACAGGATTAGCTGAAAAAAGGTTTATGTCTGCAATTTAACAACAGCGTGGCTTCTTACTTGCTTTAATGAACTAAGCATTTTCATTCAAGCGAGATACACATTTGATGGTGGATCCAGTGTCCTGAGTCAGGAGTGAGCTGCGTTACACACCATGCACTGGAGAGTTTCAGCCCTGGAAGATTCAGGAATCTAACCTCTCAGTCTTGCAGAGGCCTCTGCAGATGCCTGGTTGAAGGACTGATGCACAGTATTGCTATGAATATGGAAAAGACCGAAAAGGATGACTGAAGCATGACAACACCAGTTAGTTACACTGGCTAAATAATGTGTATATTGCTGGTTTCAGGTGCATTTAAAAGGTTTAAGAGGAGAGTTTCTTCATTGTCTTTTTAATTTTTTTCTAGTGGTGACTCTAGTTTTAGTTCTGTAAGTTATTTTATTTGCTTTGTTTCTTTTTCAAATCCTTGCTTCTACGTTTCTTTCCCCCCAATTTACATAAACATGCATAAATTTCAATTATTGCCTAATGTGATGGACATAGTAAAAATGCAGTGATGGCCTACAGTACAATGATTTTTCCCGCATGAGTCAAGTGTCTCATTTAAAATTTGCTAACATAAAGGGCCTGTAGTAGATATACAGGCTTCTATTATGTTTAGTAAAAAGACATTTCTCTTTAGTATAAAGAGAACATTTAAACTCCAATTTGTCTTTTAGGTTGGCCATATGTGTCATAAATTGCTATTTAAAAGTAGTGTAATGGTGATGATCTTTGAGTAGGGAGTAACGTGGAGAGAGGCATATGTAGGCACATTATTGTGTCTCAAACAGCATCTAATTCTTTTGGACTACTGCTGTTTCCCTTCCTTCCAAGACCACAAATTAATTTTATAGCTTGTAGGTCTATGGTGAAAAGGATTGAAAACACAACCATTACCACAAAATTAGAATTAAAACACCGTTCATGAGAAGAGACTCCTGCAACTCCATAATTCAATTTACATGGTAGGAAACTAAAATTATTTCAAACACTGAGAGACATAAATATATGGATTTCCTAGATTCAAAATACAAATCACAGCTGGTTATGAGTGAATGGAGTGAAAGTGATCATTCTATGTGTTACCTACAGAAGCAATGACTAAGAGTATTCTCTTTTTCTAGCTGTCAATGTAAATACTCTCAAGCATTAACAAAAGCACACTTTTACACTCTTGATATCTGCCACATTTATGGACTTGCTTGAAAGAATATGCTATCTGAAAGGTGCCACATGTGGCATTGACAGGCAGCAATTCAGAGTATGGCAGACAGCCAGTAAATCATTCAGTAGAGTTTTCTGTCCTTCCAGCCATATCTTACAGAATCCACAATTTTGGCCTTCACAGTATATTTCAATGTCAGAGGTTATATTCTTTTTAAACTTTTATATGTGAAAGTGAAAAAAAAGTTAGACATTCTCCTGCTAATTGATTTTTCTCTCCTTTCAGAGCTTAAGTGCACAAATCCCAGCATGTGCTAACAAGTCTCTCACAGTCTTTCTGAGTAGTCTGAGCAAAAAGAGTAGTTTTTTTCCTTCTCCAGAGGTGGAAAAGAAAAAAAAAGGATAATAAGAGGTTTTTGGGTCATTCATACTATTAGCAGTTTGTTAAAAATCTGTGGAAAACGTTCATACCTGAAATTAAATTTTCAGTTCTTGCCTGATCATAAACTGATATGAGAAAATATGTAACCTTTGTCTATTTCTTGTTCTTTCATTCTTTTCAGCTGTTCAAATGTTTCCGGCAATGAACCAACTCTTCTAAGAAAAACTGCTACAAAGACTGCATTAAATACCATAGTAAAGCCTCTGTGTCTGTTAAACTTGTAATAAATCACAACTAGTCCTACCTGTTTCGCCAAAGGGTCAGCCTAGCCTAGAAATTTCCTCCATCAGTGGATTTACGTGAACATCCAAGAAAGAGTAAGTAAAGGACAAGCACATGTGATACCTACTCTATGAATGTGTATATTGTTACCACATAAATTAATCTTATTAAATACTATTGTCACAAGTTAACTGATCATGACTTCAGATGCTGTGGTAAAATCTGTTTCCAAAAAAACCATTAATCTCTACCCCTCTGAAATCTCAATTGTCTGTGGGATGGCTCACGTTTACTAGATACATCCCCCAGTTTTAGAGGATTTGAACCTTTATCTCATAACTTTATATTTAGATCTCAGGAATGCAAGTCTACTATTACATAAATATGAATGCATCTGAAACAGAAATTATCAGAAATTATTAATTTAAATGTGGCGTATAAGCTATGGAAAAATTCGGGCTGCGGCTGTGTGAGAGACTGGGAAGACTGATGTCTCGAGACATTTTTGGGTGAGTGTTTGAGGGGAAGGGGCAGGTCAGGGCTCGCCCTGGTGAGGCAGTGCCCTGCTCCGCACCTCCTGCCACTAAAGCCTGTATCTCAACCGTGAAGGGGCTGCCAATCCCTGCCACATCGGAAGCAGTGCTCTACACCTGCCTCTGGAGCCCCTAACCCAGCTCCTGCAGAGCTAAGTGACCGGAATTCCCACCTGAGGGAAGTGCCCAGGAAGGCAAAATGGTATTTAAGGCTGAACATACAGCAAGCGTGTCTTGATCCTACCTTCTCCTGGAATTTCTATCAGCTGAACACATCAGCAGGAGTGGTAGCTACATTTGCTCTTTTCTATATCTTTTCTCTCTTTCTTTCTTCTTCTAATTTCCTCCTCTCGGAATTTTTGTGTGAATTAAAATCAGATGGGATTAGACTTTGTGAAGTTGAACGGGCCAAGTTAAAGCTTTGGCAAGTGTTTTATATTGACTGAATGTTGCTTAATACCTTTTGCCAAAGTTCTTTGATTTTCTAAAGTTGCCAGTAAAGTTCTTTTTGTTGCTTTAGCCTCTTGAGAATATCTTTTCAGTATTTCTCCTAATTTCTCTGCGTCTAACTCAGAGTACATGAACAACTTTTAAAAGTTGTGTTGAGCGAGGTTTTTTGGGCCTTATAGGCTCTTACAGAGCTTCTGAGTATTCTGTAATTGCTTAAGTGTTTCTGATCTAACCTTAAAACACAGGGTAACATAGTATCTGTTCTTTCTTTATTTTATATGAAATAGTACCAGTATGTGGCAAAATAGTAATTTATAAGCATCTTTTGTTTTGCACAGTTGTTTCCAATGGACATTCTGAACTCAAAAGGAGTCTGGATTTTTTTCCTTGTCTCAGGTATAGATACATTTAGTAAATATTTCTCTTAACGCAAACTCAAAATTGTCACAGTGAGTTGCTAATCCTCTTGCTTTCTTTGCTACCTCAGGCACACAAAGCATATTTTCTGCCTGGTCAGAGCCAAGGGTATGTGGAGTTCCTAAGGCATCTTGCTTAAGGATCCTGCACAGGGCCAGCCAGCAGACACAGAAAATGCACACACCCCAAGTGTCCTGGCCCCTAAACCAGATTTTAACCTGGTGGGATTTGTTTTGCCTTCACTGTAAGAAAGGCATCGGCCATAGGGGTGATGGGAAGAGTTGTGGGTGTGCTCCTGCCTGACAGCCACAGCCTGGGTCCCACCACAGAGTGTGGCCAGGCTGGGCTGTGTTAGGGGGATCATGGCTCAGAGCCCCAGGCAGTGAGGGGCGCTGGGACACTGACAGTTGAAATCCCTTTTTCTTTTGATAAAATTGGTTTAGTTAAAGGCCAGAGCTGATAATCCATTTGTTTTCAGAGCTGGCTACGGAGTTTTTAACAGCTCCTGAATGCATGTACACGAAGTGTGACTACTCCCATGCATTTTATATATAAACGCTACAGGTGAAGGACTGGAAGCCCTTGTAAAACTAAAATTAATTGTCCTAATAACTGTGATGATTTCAGCGTAGATCAAACTAAGCCAAATTTTAATACATCGTCCATGTCTTGTAAGGAGATAAAGTCTCACGTGCTGGGTCAATTTTACTTTTTGGAAGCACTAAAACAATTTCAGAGAAGATGAAAATCAAACAGCATGACAGTCTCTATCACTTGTAGCAGGCCTTCAAGGAAAAAAAAATATAAAGAAGAGAAAAAAGCAGAAAAAAAACCCCAAACAATCAGACCCAGTATCATCTAAGTTACATTCAAGTGCTACCACTTGAAATAGTATGGAGTCTTCAGCAGACCGATTCTCTTCCTGGTTTCATCATCGGTGTGTTGCAGTATGGCAGCGGGTTTCTACAGCTTTTACCTGTAACCATGACCTGGGAAATCTGGACACATTGCATTCAGTAATTAATTGCCAAGCATATTGCCTGGAAGCAGCTAAAGAGTCCTCGTGAGCCTTTTCCAGAGATGAAATTGTCTCCAGCAATTTCTTCTTCTGAGACTTCAGAAATAAAGTATTAAACCAAATATTCACAACAAAATAAATATCTCTCTGTCTGGCACGAAGAGTGGAAATAGTCCCAAGGTGATATGAAACAATCCTTAGTAACAGTAAAGAGAGTTACAGCTTCCTTTTTTCAGTTTTATCTTCAACTGTGATTTAATTCCGTTTTGTCATTTTCAGCACTCTTCAGTGTTGGGATTTCGAGGCTAATGGATTTAGATAAAATGTGGGCTGAATGAAGGAAAGATTTTTAGTGGCGTATTTTTAGAAGAATTAAGCTGTGGAGAAGGGAGAATTCTGCTAGGGGCAGGGAATGACTTCTCCAGGGTTTCCCAGCAAGCCACTGGCAAGGACTAGAAATAGAATCTTGGTCTCCTGGGGCTGTGCCTGCTGTTCTGTCCAGCAGCCTCCATAGCTGGTTTTTATAAGTAACAGTCACAGAAAGCAGCCACAAAAATGCCTTCATCATAAACCAAGAAGCAAGATGTATTCAAATGCTTCCAGCAATTGTCGAGCTGTTGATTCACATTCATCCCTCAAAACACAAAGCATGAAGAACAGCAGCTCTTTTCACTCCTGAGGTGCATATCTGCACTGCACAGGGGTTAGGCAGAGAAGGAGCTGCCTAATTAGGAGGGCTTGTCCTGGCTTTAATGCAGCTTAAGAACAGCTGCTTTAAGTTGCATTATTGGCCTATGCATGCCACTAAAGATGATTTCCCGCCTTCAAAATGGATCTGTTCTGTGGCCTTTAGCAAATCAATAAATCTACTTAAATTGACTGGAAATACTCTGATTTGGTGTCTTGTGTAGGGTGTGCCAGCAAGTTATCGGCTGCCCGCTGTTAACTCCAAATCCAAAAGGAGTCATCACCATTTAAAATGACATATTGCACTATTTGTAGCATTTTCTAAAAGGCTGCTTAGCCAGGTGCAACTTTGATCCCACAGGGGAAGGAGCCACAGCTGCAAATGGATGGAAATACGGAATTTTGTAGTGGTAGTGAGAGAGGATCACCAGATGGGAAATTTAGCAGGCAATCTCAGTGCCATTATGAATCTCACCCTCTGCATTTCCAAATGAAAGCGAATGCTTGAATGCTGAAAATTATGACATATTAAATCATTATTGTGAATTGCAGTTAGCTGGCTCAGATATACCTGAGGTTCTGGAATTACAGATGGCAAATTTAACCAAGCATTATGATGTGCTTTTGCTGCAGATACTAGGGAAGAGGGAAAAGTGCACACAGTCTCTGACCATGGCTTCCAACAATATTGAGAAACCCAAACAAAGGCAAAGACGGAATTAATACACAGAAGTTTGTTGATGTACTCTGTTCAGAATAACACAATCTACTAATTCTGCCATCACATGTTTAGTAAAAAAACTTATCTAGTGTATACTGAAGGTCTGTCCTTATTTCAAAAGGGTGGCACACAAAGATATAGATGGGGTATTAGATCAGTTAGATCCCTGGAAGGTTTTTATGGAAGCACTTTTGTGTGTGTGATGCATACTGCCTGTAGACAAGTCAGGAAAGAGGAGGTGGGGGTTGATAAAACTCTTGGATATTAACTGCATTTACAGTGGGAATAATTTGGGTTTTGAGGAATGATGAATAATTTTTCACAAAATGACAGCTTCCTAAAACTTATTGATGAGAGTAAGTAAATTTAATCATCACAAAAAATTATGTGTAATATGTATTGATAGATTAGAAAACCTATCATTGCTGCCAAACAATGGAGATAAAAGGAGATGTAATAGGACTAAAAAGAATAACTCAATCTCTTTCCATGTACTTCTTAATCTATTCTCAAGTATCTGGAGCTTTATTTTATTCTAAGAGAAAAGAATCCAGAAATTTTTTGGACATTGAATATTCTTGATGACTTTATTAGACTACATTAAAAGTTTTGTCAAGTTTTATAGTCAACTTTGCAAATAAATTAGATATTCAGGAGTTAATGTATCATTTAAGAGATATTCCCAGTGTAGTTTCTCTAGACTGTTTTACTTAACAGCCTCTTTTCATTTTTGTAACATGCCCCATCTCAGACCTTTAACTGTCTTTGGGTAAGACCTTCTCCAGCCTTTTTCACATGGCTCATTGCATTACTTATATATCCAATTATTTTACTTCCTCAATGTCATGTAACTTCCCTTTGAGAAGTGATAAAGTAATGCAAGTTCATTTAGGAAAAAAATGCATTTTGCTTTTATAAAAATTCTCCCTTCAGCAAAATAATTTTATTTGCATTATATCATATCTATCAATATATAGAATGGTAAAAAGGGAGAAAAAACAGGCAAAAAGGAAAGGAGAGTCTCTGAAGACAACCCGTTTCTTTAGCATGTGGATGAGGAGTAAAAGACAAGTTGTGTTTTTGATTGAGACCTATCAGTAGCTCAAAAATAAAATTCATGCACTTAAAGTCTTTTATTTTGTCAAAAGGCAAGACAGGTAATGACATTATACAGTGTTTTGAACATCATCTAGATGTGGGAACTGAGGAACATAGGAAATAAGCTAGAAAAGAGCTGGGTCAAATGCGAGAAACTGCAGGGACTCTCTTCAGTTGTTCAGGAGCTCAAACCTCTTGGATCCAAACATTTACAAATGGAGAAGAGTCAGACAGGTCATCCTGCACACCCAAGCACAGTCAAGGCAGCTGGCAAGGAGGCAAAGCAGAAAAGGGGTGGGCTTTGATTGTTTTAACAGCATTCTGAGGAATTACTATAGCACCTAACTTACTTTCCTGGCTTCAGAGTTTTCATTGCTGCACAACAAAGACCGTATTCAGGTACCATGAAACTGGGTACAATGTTTGAATGATGTGCTCTAGTCCTAATGGTAATTGTTTGTTCAATATCTGTGTCCTAGCCAAAGACTGCAGAAGGTTATTCTGTCCTCTAAAATTGCTTAATTTGCCTATCACAAGGTACCTAAAAGAATAGTCTGCAGTCACTAGCAAAGATAAATAGGGATCAGCACTTCAGCTTCCAAACCTTAAAATGTCATGCACCTTTACTACCACTATTTATCTTATTTATTATCTGATCAATTTTATTTAAGACTAAGACCCTAAATGCGACACTATCTCTTCAGAATGGCCTTTTCTCAGAAAACACACTTCTAAAAAAGGTTAGGTGAGCTGAATCACAAAGAATTTGGCTTTCTTCACTACATGAGTTAGATGAAAAATAATTAGAAATGGCAACTGTAGAATGTTAGGAAATGGTTCCATTCTGGACACAATCCTTTCAAGTGCATGGTAAAACGGCAAAGAGTTGATAAATCATAAATCTTTTTGTCTCTACTTTGTTCTATCCTTGCATTAATACTATTTTTTTAACAGAATTCTGAAACCTAAGAGGACTCTTGTGACCATTTCATCCAGCAGGCCATGGGATTTCCTTCACCAATTTCTGCATCAGACCTGTAATTCCTGCCTGAGCAAGACTAGGTGCCATTCAGCAGACCCTTAACATTGGTTCAAACATTTCAAATGCTGAAATATCACTCACAGTCATGGTAAATTACTCTAGCTGCTAGTAATTCACACTTATTTCTCATTTGAAATTGTGTAGAGTAATTTCCTGTATTTTGTCGTGATTTTCCCTGCTAAAGTTTCAAATATTTTATCTTAAGTTTGAGGGTTCTCGTAGGTGATGGGAAAGCTAATCTTTAACATTTGTTGGATAAAATGGATTGCTTCTGTGTGAGGTCAATTTTCTAGGTAGCAAACTTATTCCTCTTGGGACTTTTTGCTGCAGTATTCTAGAAAACATGCTAATTTTTAATAGCATTTTAGTTGTCATAAATAAATCTCCAGAGATGGCTGGGTATTTTTTTTTAAAATTTGATTATAACTATCTCAAAGAATTACTTATTTTACTTCCATATACTCAGTTCTACTAAAAAGAATAAATATTACTAGCTTTTTTTTCTTGGTAGCTGCCACACTAATATTTCAAATATTTCAAGTGTCAAGAAGGATCTCATACTTTTCTTTTGGATTGCTGAAAATTCCACTGATAGTTTCTTTATTTTAGAACTGCCTTAAGCAGTATCAAAGACAGTAACTTTTTAATAAACAAGGTCTACTTAGCAACATCAAAGGATATAGATATTTATCTACTGCAAAGAAGCCTAACTCTATGAAATTCTGTCAAACTGCACTCATTTACACCAGCTCATGGTATGACCTAGAGTTTTTGATCTCAGTGACAAAGTAGATATGTTCAAACTCACTTTTTTCAGTTATTGGATTCTCCGGCATTTAATGAAGAGTAGAAATTTTAACATTTTAAATAGAATTTTACTTTTAAATAAGAGCCTATTTGTTTTACCAGTCTCAAAACTATTAAATACTTTTTCTATTCACAGTTGTGAAATTAAAATCACTATCTAGATCACAGATAATTAAATGCATAGGATTTGATAATACAGCTATGGAATCCATCTTAAAACAGCAACAAATAAAATATAACCGAAAGTAACCTTGAAAAATCTTACAAATTAATTCAAGAGAAAGCTTTTATGTAGCATTTATTAAAGAAAAAAAAAAGTGTTCTAGTACACATATTATTATGAAACTTTGAATTACAAAATACTGCAGTGCTCCAAAATTACAAAGAAAAGAAATTTGTCTTTGGTTAGCTGATGAAGTGAGAAGATCCTTCCCTTTTTTATGTCCTTCTAAAGGCTTTTCTTACTGCAAACAAACTCTTAACGAATATTTTAAAGTTTTATATAGGGTGTGGATGTGTACGTGTAACATACAGGCACATGTTTTATGTACATGTACATATATACATAATCTTCCTAATGGAAGAGAAAATGTTGAACTCAACTCCTCAGTGTGGGGTAAATTCTTGAATGAGAAGATTATTACACAAAGGAGAAAAATCTCATCATCTTCAGGTTGTAATCCTTTCTTCAGTTTCATTCTGAAGGTTTATGCCTTGAAATAGGACAAGACATGAAAATGTTAATGTATTTTGAAATTTCAATTTTTTGTTCTAAAATTTTTATTGTCTCTACGTAAGTATTACAAAGCATTTTCCCTTTTACTCTTTCACCAAGTATTCCTGATTCCAATTTTTCCTCCCTTTATTTTTTTTTTTGCAAGTTCTGACTGTGAAAAGTGCTAGCTCATGCATTTTCTGCACGCCTGGAAAAGAAAACCAAGCTTCATCTGGGTCAATATAAATTTTATGAACAGTGGAGAATGACCTGGAAGATAAGAGCGACTGTTAACATGTATTACCTCCAATAATTTACTGCCCCCACCTCATCTTTCAGCTCTATGGAGCAACGGTGTCTCCTAGTGGACAAGTAGCTGCAAACGGCAGGCAACAACACTTTCAGAAAATATTCAACTCCATTTCAGTTGGTATTTACAAAGGCACTGTCCTAATAAAGTTAAGACTTGTGTAAGTTGTTTCTGTTGGAAGTGGTTTTATTGAAAATTCATTCAAATACTTCATATACCTGGATTTACATGTGTTGGAAATAAATAGCTTCTTTTGGAAAAAAAATTGTTAGCAACAGCAAAATTTGTGCCTGTTGTCTTACTCTTCCTTGATTATGACTTAAATTATCTTCCCTTCCCTAGCCAATGATGTATTGACTTGACTAATTCAAAAAAACACACACAGAAAAAAAAAAAAATAAAAGCAAAGAAATTTAGTTGTGCTGAGTCTTTAAACATTTTTACATGCCTTGCTTACAGTAAATGGGAAATCTCAGCCCCTTGTGCAAAACAGTGCTTTATAAATCATTGTAATTTCTTCCATTACATTTTCTCTTCTACACACAAAAAGGGAAGAGAGTAAATGTCTCCCTATCTTCAAATTCAATTTGAGACATTTTACTTGATGAAAAGTATATTTGCATAAACATTTCTCACTGGGGATGGCATCTCAATCTGCACTGTGGAACTTGACAGGAGAGGTTTATAATCTTAAATTCTACTCACTGATCTAGAGCTCCTGTGTACTAAGTAATTTACTATTCATATCTAGCTTAAATTTTAAACATGGTAGGGTCCTAAGCTTTGTATACAAAGATATATTTTGTATGAAAATACTGAGGACCAGATGCTGTTACTTGCCAAAATGTCTGACAAGCAGAATTGAATGAACTTAGACATTTCTTTCATGGCAAGGTCACAGACAGAAATGAGGTTTTATTTAGCAACAAATTATTTTGTTATGTTAGAAGAATATAATAAAATACTCAAATGTATGTATAAAAGTTGAATAAAATATTAAGCTGGTGATATTCTTGTCTCTGTGAAAAATCCCTTACAGAACAGGTAGAAAAGGAGGTGCTCCCTCAGACATACAGATTAACACATCAATTGTGATTAATATTAATTGAAATCAGTAGTTAGGAAAGAGGTATTCAGAGGGCTGAACTAATTTTCCAGGAGTTTTAAAATTAATATGCCCATTTCTTCTTTCTTTTTTTGTTTTTTTTTTTTTTTTTAGTGACTAAGTATGCCTATAAAGTTATGAGACCCAGTTCTACCACTGCAAGCAGACAGATATGTGCTTACACAGAAGCCTTAAAGTGGACAGAGAATGACATGAAACCAAGTATTACTCAGCTTAAATCAGGTTTGTTGAATCGACATACTAGAAAGTATTGCCAGGGCTAAAATACATTTTGGACTTGCTGAATATAATGAAAGGTGGCAGTTGTATTTGTTCTAGGAAATGTTATGCACTTGAAGACTTTTACTCTCATCAGGAAAAATTACATATTTTTAATTAAACTTAAATGGAATTGATACATGGACATTTAAAGCCATCTGAGTGCTTTAAATTTTTATGTTTTTCCTCACTAAAGCTGTTGTTCCTACAACATCCAAGTTCACTGTAAGTTCCCATGTATGACACTTCGTAGAAATTCATAAAATGAATATACTGAGCTAAACATGAAGATTTGCATAGGTTACTTATTATATGGATGGCATATTATCTTAGTTTTATTTGAATTTCAGGCCCCAAAGTTTTTCAGTAATTTGAAATATTTCTGTGCTAAAACTCTGGTACATTTTGTACAGGAGGTCCACACAGAAAATTCAGATGGTGTAAAGCACAAATTTGGAGATGCTCAGGGCATGAGGTTTACTACTAGTTACATTTCTACCAGGGCTGTGATTATAAAAACACTTTGATCTTGTTATTAAAGGCCTTGTGTGATGCTTTACATCTTTCAATAGTGAGGTGCTTTCTAAGGAAGAAGGTATCAATATCTTCAGGTTTCAGTTCTAACAAATTGTTCTCTTAAACGTAAGCTTCTAATTTCTTTGGCAACACAGCATCTGTACAACTCCTTTAACCCTTGTTTGCACGAGAGGTTTTTCTCTTCTCATAGGTAGAGTAAAGATCCTGTAAGGTGAAAAGATGCAAAATAACTGTGTCCAAGTTAACCTGCTGATAGAGCACAGATTACTCAGTGTTTCCAATGCAATTTTTACAAACAGAACGAGCTACTGTAGTAAGAACCATGTAGCTGCTTTAATAGAATCGAGTGGAATTGTAGAGTCATTCTCATCTCTGTGTTTCAGCCATTAAAGGACTCTCAGACCTGGCTCGTGCTTTTCTTCTCAGCAGAAGATTTTACCATGAAGAGAACTGAGAACAGTTGGCTGGGTTTTCCTAACTCCATCACTGCCTTTAGAATTATTCAAGATGTTCAAAAACCACTACTAATTTACAGATAGTGTACGCTAGATTGTCAGAAAAACTGCAACAGAACACAGCTTTCACTTGCACATAACACTGGCCCATTTCTAATTTGGCTCTTAAGAAACCACTTGATAGTACTGACCAAAAGCTGTTGCACAGATAGATATTCACCGTCTTTCCAGTTTTGCCAAATTTAGTTGTAAACAGGCAAAGTGCTTATCAATAAAACTCACAAGCTTTAAGAGTCTGTATTTTGGGCTTTCAAGTTGCCAGGCAGGACTACTGCTTATAAGTTAAGAAAGCCTTGTTAAAAATGTTACAGACTTGCAAAATTATCTAAAATCAACAAAAGTCAGGTGGATGGCTTTACTAGAGGTTTACTTATAAGTTTGTACATAAAACCAGGGCTGTTTAGTTCAATTTGGGAAAGCTAACAAAGGCTTTTTATTGATTGCCTTCTATCTTTAGCTGCATGCAGGACCGGTGAGAGCGAAACAAGTGGCATTTCCACTTAAATTTATCTGCAATGCAGAAGGATGAGTGAGAATAAATGCAAATCAACAAACAAGGCATATCTGTAGTTCCAAAAAGAGAAGGAAACAAAGGAGAAAAAGGAAGATATCTGAAATTATGATGATTAATTATCCTAGGAGATACAAATGAACTACATTAATTTTTTCATTATTTCTATCATTTGGCCAGGAAAAAAAAAAAAAAGTCTGAATCAAAGTCCTAGAAACAAATGCACTTACAGAACTAAGGTTATTATAGAATGAATTATAGTAATGATTCAGATAGTGAACAGCTGCCATTTTAAGCATTTTAGTTTTCTCTTCAGTACAAATGAAGTTCATCATTCTGTTCCAGAAAAATGACAGTGATAAGTTATTTGTAGTTGGCCTTAGAGAAGACACAGTAACAATTTCCCATCTAATTTTTTTTTTTTTTTTGCTGTGATACTGTGAACCTGAACTGTGCTATCTATTACAACTAATGTACAGGCCAGATTTTCAATAAAAAGCCCAACACTTTAGAAGATCTCTGTTTCTGAGACACTGAGGTAAGTGGCCAGTTGTCTTTGAAAAATACCTCACCATGAGCATTTTACTGAGAGGCTACAGCAAGATCACACCTGACACTAAGCTGTTCTCTTGAAATAACTAGACTTATTAAATTCACCTGAAATTCTTTTCCTGTGGGTCTGGAGCTTACAGATGCAAGCTGTCTTGTATCTAACCAGACTGGAGAGGAGTAGAGTATGTGTGTGGTTCTGCCAGATGAGATACTTGATATGAGAAACAGAGAACATATCATGGCATCCAGGTTTGTCAATTATAGCCACTGCTCAGGTCAATGGAAAATGAGAAGAGAAAACTGTTTCAACCCCAGTTAGGGTACAAACCCCTCTGTAGCTTGCAGGTACTCTGCCCTGCACTGATCCACCACTGATCTGTATTAACAGACACGCCGAGGTTATAGTGGCTCTGTGCAAGCTGTTTTCATCTGGAAGACTGATATGAAACTTTCTTAAGAAAAGGTGATTTGCAATTTTTCAACGGGTTTAATTGAATCCAAAATTCAATTTGTTCATGCTATCTGCAACCTTTAAACAATCAATGGCTATACAATTTCAGCAATGACTCTTTAAAATTAGAATTATTGAAAAGGCTTACAAGTAGTGATAAACAGAGTGAGGTGGTATTGATTGGCCAGTGGAAGACATTGATTTGAACTGTAAACAGGTATTATGCTAGAAGAATTGCATTACTGCACCTCTTTTTGCCACTCTTATTCTGAGTCACTTGTAAACACATTCATGCCATTTATTTGATTATGGTTTTAATATGCTTTTAATTGCTTGAGGAGATTTATGGTTGAGGAAACAAGACATTATGAAAAATATCATGCAAAATGGATTGAAGTTTTCACAGTTTTTTCTTATGTAAGAGATTGTGAATGTTCGTAATTTACTGAAAAATATGCTTACCATATAAATGTATTTATACTGTGCTTGCAAATTAGCTTTCTCAGTAAAGAAGAAGAGTTGTGTGCATTCTTTTTCATCTAGATCTGTTCCATCCTTGCTTTAGCCAAACAAGAAATTTTTGTACTGACATATGTAAAACATGTAAGGTATGTATGCCTATTCACATGCTTTGTGTGTATATTATTTCAGAAGAACAAACCTGAAAATTACTAGAAATCTTCCATTTTCAGTCAGGAAAAATTGAATATTTGATCTAAGTTACAATTAAATAAATTGTTATTATTTCAAATGACACAACAACATAAATAACTAAGGGGTCAGGACTAGAATAATAATAGGCACTGTTTAAACTCAAAAGACGGTACTCTACTCATCAACGGGCTTTTAATCAAAATGTGAAGGCACAGAATAACTAATCTAGCAGCAGAAAATGGGCTGATATATTCTCATTCTAACTTTAATTGTTAGGTAAACAACCAAATGGGAAAAAAAAGAAAGCTACAGAAAGATTACATATAAGAGTACAACCATGTAGAGAATAAAAAGAGAATTAAAAGACATAAAAGATGAACAAACAGCACTTCTGCACAGGTTAGAGAAAATTCAGTGAAATTTAAGTTTTGTGAAAAGAAGATCAAAAGTTCCTGGCATACTTAGAATCCTACCCTTCACATCTGCCACAGCAGTCTTGGTTTTGTCTGTTGTTGTTCATCCCTTCTTTCATCAGCATGGATCCATGTTGCTAATTCTGTACTTGCACTGTGTGCAAGTCTCTTATCTATGTCAGTTGAAATGTCAAGCATGAAATGTGTTTAGTATATGAAACAGATTTGTACTGAGAGGAAAATTTTGCCTCAGTTTTGCCTTCAGGCTTAACTCAGATCTGACCTTAGAAAAGCATACACAAATCTGAGCACTTGGAACAAAGTTTGAGTCACATCTTTTAAGGAGCTGATTGCCACCTCAGACTGACTGTATAACCACCAATTCTGGAGAATTCTGTGCAATGACACCCACTGGACACATTTCTAAGAGGTAGTTTAAGCCCTCACAGTCTGTCACTATGTGTCACTTTGGTAGATGTAGGCTCTAAAACAGTTAAAAGGCATCACAGTTCTTCTATTTTTTACTGGCCTCAGTAGGAGCTGAAAACTGCAAAATCCAGAAATGGGATGTAAATATCTAAACGACAGCTGGTGGTTTTGAGAAACGAGGTTACTTATTCAACTTACATAAAATCTAATGGCTAAATATCTGTTTAAATCTAAGCCCAAAGTTTAGGAAAACTGTATTTATAACCCCTGGCAGCTCTATATTTTTCTTTCTTTATGCATCCATTTTTAAAAGATCATAGGGCTTTCCTTACTTTTATTCCCATTTTGCTGTTTGCTGACTATATACCACTGTAGTTCAGCATAGCTTCATAATTTATCTGCAATTTTGCATGTGTCCACTAAAAGAAATTCCCTTCTGTTACATTTGAAAAACAAAATGATTTGTCTTTTTGTAAGTTTTCTCCACCTGTGTTTACGGAAAGTGTAGTGAGGAATTTGTCTTTTGCTGAAGTCATTGAGGAACATAACAGATGCCAAATTTTATAGCATATACTCACCACAACATGATATGGAAGGGACTGAAGTGTCAAAAGAAAATTTTTTTAATTTGGTGTGCAGACATGACTTGTTTCATAAAGTTTCAAAGTTTTATGTCAGCTTCACACAAAACTGTTTCCTGTAAGACCTAAAAAGACACCAGTGTTTTGTTGGTTATCTGCTTCTATTGCCCATTCACACACATTCCACACAAACACACAAAAGGGTGAGGACAGTAGACAGTCTGAAGATCTTGGTTATTGTTCTTTTTACAGATATGTTTCTGTATTTCTAATTTGAGACCATCCTTACACAAAAGAAGGGTGTACTCTTTCAAAATCCCAGATGTGAGAGCATGCTGAGCAATAACATGCTGAGATGTGCATGCTGAGCAATAACACTTTCTGCTCTGATGGGTATTGGCAATGGTTGGACATGCTGGTGAGACATAAGCCTTCTCTCTTTTATTAATACAAAGAAGAACACATTCTAGAAACACCAGGAACTACAAAAAACTAGGGGACAGAAACTAAGAAGTACCAGGTACCGCAAAAGAGAACCAAAGTTTACGGTGAATGAGTGATAGTGGTTCAGACCTGCAAAGAAAACTCTGAGGGCAGCTGAAAGGCATGGACCTGGCTGGCCTGCAGGTACCGGATTGACTATGGCACGTGGTCCATGCTGGCCCCTTCATATTTATTGCCAAAATGAATTTGAGTCTCAAAATTTGCCTGAACACTGTAAAAAGTAATTCTTCATCTGAACGCTTACTTGGTAAATGCTTTTATTGGTATTCAGAACTCGTACTTTATTACTGTCCTGCTTCAAAAGCTTGAGTCATCCAGTCAAGGTGTAGAAGCTATACTTGATGGTCTGGGTAATCAATAATTCAGTACTGTATTAAGCCAAGACAGACTAACAGCTGAAATAGAAAGCAAATTTTAATTCTGCACATATTGTACACAGAGAAGTTTGAATTTCAGAGAAAAAATCTAGTGTTGCTTTTTTTATGTTTGCTAAAATGCTACCCAGCATTAGGGTTTGGTATGTTTTATGATTGCAGTTTTGTCATGGGAACCTGCTGTTTCCGTGATTTTTTTTGCCAGAATTTAGTCTTTATTTAAATCAAAAATGATGATATCAATTTCATTTGGATACCTACATGCCTAGAGATTTCATCTGCATTAGTAGGCTTTTTTCTCCTAAGCAATACAGATGCAAACAGCAAGAGATATATTCTTCTATTGCCAAAACATCCAGATGCCAACTGCATAGGAACAGATGCAGTGCTCTATTCTGCAAATAGTTCAAAAAAATGGCTCTGGAAGGTGTAATGTGACCCTTTATAACAATGGTATATTAGGTGTGAAATGGAAAGATGTAATCAAGAAAATCATAAAAATTTGACTACTGCTTATGCAATTCAGATCATAAAGCCAAGGTACTGACTCAGACTGTAGATATTGTCATGATACTGAATGTCAACAAATTTACTACAGGCTGCTGTCCAAATGCAAAAAAACCTGTAGTTTTAAGGCAGTCAGGAGGGCAGATTAACAGTTTCTATGTGATTTTGTAACACACTGAGATGTATGGAAAACATTAAGTAAATTAAAATTAATACAATTTAATAACATATGAATGTAAATTTATTTAAACTTGTGGTCATGAAATAAATTCTTTTTGATATTTGCAAAGCGTGTTAAAAAATGTTAGATTTTATTAAATTTCCTTCAGTAAGTTTTCCTTAATTTTAGAAAATACTGAGTACTCGCAGTGGAGTAAAACACAATATGAAGGAAGTTCCTCTCCTTCTTCATCCCTCTCTCTACATGTAAGTTATACAGTGGGGTGAGACAAACTTCTGAGTTACACTCTATAGATTGTTACACGTAGCCTTGACTCCAGGGCACTGGTCCCAAAACTAGGAGTAGGTTGTGGAAGTAATTCAGCTCTGACGCTTGGTCTGTGTGGACTAAAAAGTTCACACAGGATAAGGTGAACTTGTGTGGGTGGAAGGGTCACGTGGCACAAAATGTCCTTGTCTGGAGTGTGAATTCAGAGTGGGCAAGGACAAGACTGAATGGATTATTTTCAGCCCAAGTGAGGTCTAAGCCATATCTTGGTTCAGACTGAAACACCTGAGGCTTTATGTTAATTGATTGAAACTGTGACTGGATTTGGGAAGAAGAATTAATCTCTCTTCAGCCCTAGCAAATACGTTTCTTACTGAAGAATGCTTTCTATTTTTGTAAAGATCACAGATTTAAACAGGAACAACAAAACCCAAGCTGATCCACCACTGTGAAGAAATATGTAACAATGCTTAATGTAGTACCCCAGCTGTTGCGAAGACTTTTATCTTTTTGTATGGTTTTCCTAGCCACTTTGGTGTTGTTGCCAGTGCCCTGAGGACGTTAACAGATCGTAATAACCCAACCCAGCCCAGTCTCACTTGGGATCTCCACCCACACCCTCTGCCCATGGGCCCCAGGAACCTAATTTCAGCGCAGCCCTAGGCCTCCAGCTCTTTCCTGGGCTGAGCTGTAGGTGTGCCTCTCTCCAGTCCTGTCTATGGCCATATTTTTTGGCAGGGCCTTGGATCTATACTGTAAGCAGCCTGACTCCAGCCCTGTTTTCTGGTTGGATCTCTCAGGCTTGTAGCTCCAGTCCTGCCTTTTGGCCTTATCCTATCCTGCTCCTGACTGCCCCTGCTGGATGGACCCCAGCCCTGTTTTGTTGCTTGCTGTGTGTTGATGCCCTCTAATACTTGACCCTGACTGCCTTCCGTGATTAGGGGCTATGGGACATCACTCACTTGTGAGGGATGATGCTCGTGTCTGGTCACCTTTAGCTCCTGGCTCCTCCTCCATGTGGGACAGTCCAACCCTTTCAGCTCCCTGGAAACTGTAGGAAAGGGGAACACGGCTACTATGTTTTCCTCAGGAGTGACTGGGGCATGGTGTGTGCACCGAGAAGGGCTGAGAGAAGTAGGAAGAAGAAGAGCCTTACCAGCCTGAGAAATGGAGTGCTGCGTGCTCAGCCCCACCAGTGTTGTGGCAGTTCTGTGTGCTGACAAACATGTCCCTCTGAGGAGACAACAAATGGATTTCCCCCAGGGAGACCCTGTTTAGAGACCACACTTGACATACTCTTGAGTCTCCCAAGCCCTCTTGGGGGTCTTTTCACTGGGCTCACAGCAGCAGTAATTATACAGTGCAGAGTTTATTTCTCACCGTGTTTCTGTCATGACATCAGCCATTTCACTAGAGCACCTATATCAGTGTTTTGTGATTTTTCTGTATTTTTACTACTACTACTTTCTAAACTGTAGTTTTGGAGTAGCCATGAACACTGGTAACCAACACTTTGTCTCTGACTGCCAACCATCTGCATAACCTACCTTGCAGGCAGCCTGCCCAGATTTGCCTGGCAAATCAACAGCAGATAAAAGTATTGAAAACCCCCCTACACATGGGATGGTCTGGCAGGATGGGAGACTGCTGGCAGATCAGAAAGAAAAATTGCTGTTGTGGGCAGACTCAGACTGCTCTTTCTGACATTCCCAGGAAATAAATACCTTTTACTATTTTAACATAATTAGCAAACACACAAAACTCCGTGCATTTCTTTTGTAGTCTGCCACCATGCTACCTTAAGTGCTAAAACCAAACATCAAGTAATTTGACCACAAGTCACTGAAAAAAAAAATGTTTTCCTCCTAGAATAATTTCAAAATAATTTTTATGCTCAGCTTCATGGATGGAATATTTCAGTGTGACGATTTCCATCTTAATGGGTTAATTAAACTATTTTTAAGGTTTATGTCATTTCTTATTTGTCTTAACTACTTACTGAGTATAAAATATCTGTGCAATTCATTATTCCTTTGAAAGAAGATGGCTGTCTGGTAAGATTGGGGTTTTTTTAGGACAACTCTGCTGGAAAAGTGAATAGTGGTTTTGAATTCTAGATACAGGATTTAAACTTCAAAGTCTCTTTTGTTCTTTTATTGCTTTGTCCTCCAATAACAGACCATTTTGTATGTGTGTGTATATATATATATATCTGTACAGAAACAACCTTCAAAGATCACAGGAAATTATTTTAGCAATATCTCAGAAGGTGGCCTCAAACAGCAATTTTTATTACTGCAAGGGATGCTATAAAATAGATTTTTGCTTGTGTCTATTCCCACATTGAATTCAGACTTTTCTCTGTCAGGGACAATGATATTATTACTGCTTTATCCTCTAACTTACTCCTCACTGGTTCCCTCCTCTCTCACAGGCCACAAAAGTCTTTGGGAGAGAGTCTTCTAACAAAATTTAATGGTAAATCTGCCATTTTTTTATGACTTCAAGTTCAGTGTATTATAAAGAATGGAAAAGATACACCATTATTTTTTGTTCTGAAAGACATATACAACCCAAATAAGCTCAGAATTATTTGTGCTAAATTATTTATCTGTACTAATGGAGACTTTTCACAGAAGTAAAACTGGGCATATAGGTAACAAGTCTGTTGAGACATGATGGAGGGTAAAAAAGAGTAGTGCTGTCTTTGTTTGGGAAACTGCAGGTTAAAAATCTTGATTCAGTAAAGTATTTTAGTATTTTAAGCCTATCTTTAAGCAATTTGCTTCCTTGTGTTATTGCTAAGAAAAATTTTGTGGCTAAGTCTGGGAATACATTCCCAAATCTATGAAACAAATGGCTTTATCACAGTCTCACAGGAACTCTGTTGCAGCCTTAGGAATTGGATTGCCCCCTTTATGAATCCAATACCATGACCTTAAATTATTTTCTTTTATGGCTGTTTGGATAGGAAAATCTTGGCCTCTGTACATGCATTCTGGCTTCTTAGCTGTATACTGATGGCAGGATTACAGATTCCAGCAGACAAGTCTATTTTTCTTTTTGTCTGTACTGTCCTTCAGCTTTTATACCAGAGTCAGTTTATTTTCTGTTTCTGACTGAGGGCAAGTGATTGCACTAATCAGATAAAATAGATCTCAAGTAAACATAATGGATATAGGCTCTTTTAAGCCTATTGAGACACAACAGAAGAACCAAGGAGCAATAAGAAGATCTTCTTTGTTAACAAATAGTCTGATATGCTAGTGAATAGGGAGAAAATTCGCGTTAAATTGTCTGAGGTTGATCTGGGTGTACACAGGTATCCTAATGATGCCATTTAAACTAAACTTTGTTGCAGTTTACTAAATAAAACTGTGGGGGTTTGGGGGTTGTGTTGGAGGATTTTGCGACTTGAAAATGAAAGTTGGGAGATGAATTAAAAGAAACTCATCTGTGCTGAGAAAGAAACAGTGTTACTCCTAGTGAACATAATCTAGGTGAGACCTATCATTTACCTCATGTTATTGGTGGCAGAAATAAGGGGTTAGTGCAAGTTAACCAAGCACTTCACTGGGAGAAGCTAATTTCTGCCTCCAGAATGATCAAATCACTTACTCTGGCAATGTAAATACCCTACCTGAGCAGCACATCTTTCAAAAAACAAAAGGGCACTTTTTAATATTACCACAAGCTATCCTGCTCCTTTGTTGCAGTGTGCAACTAATTCATTTCAGGGATAATGGGGATAACATACCACATTGCTGTTTAGAGTGAGGTTTACTGTATAAAAAATACAATTACAAATAAATTGTGAGTACAACTTCTGTTTCAGACTTGAAATCACTCTTTCAAAATGTTTGTATTGCACATTCTTGTAAGTTGCTTTCACCTTCTCTTTAACAGTGGTTACTAGATTTTTGTAGTATAACATAATTTTTTCATCTAATTAAAAAGGATTTAAAACAAATGTGTTTAAAAATAGTGGTAATTCTGTAGCATCCTTCACAATGAAAAAGAATAATTCTTTTTTTTTTTTTTTAGTTTCACAGGTGATTACTGAAGCAACAAACTTTTCACTGTTTTGTGTCTGGAAAGTTACTGATTACAAATTAAGAAAAAAATATCAGTACTGATAAAATACTTTTGTTAAAGGAGATATATTTTATATTTTATATTTTATATTTTATATTTTATATTTTATATTTTATATTTTATATTTTATCAAACCTTTAAAAAACCTTGCTTATTATTCTCTACTGGAGCATTTCCTTTGCAAATACAATATGATGCAAAAATAATGAGTCTTATTCAAAATCATAGCATCTTAACTTAAAATCTCTGATGTTCCTAATCTCTCTTAATTGTATTCCCATCTTTTTCTGACAATCCTGGGGACAAAGCAGGTCCTTCAGAATGCCCATGGGAGCTCATCCACGTGCCACATTCCCCACACCCGTATCTCCTCTGGCTGCAAGCTATTTCTGAATCACTCTACCACTGTCCTTGCTGATTGCTAAAATTGTATCTCTCCAGGGATGTGGGAACTGCTAACTCATGCCTCCTGTTGAGAAGAGAGGTGGTTTCCTAACACATCCCTGACTGCAGTGCCCGAGCCGTCATCAGTGAGCTGGCAGCGGTGACCCAGCACCTGCCACCATGGCACCGCCTTTTCTGGGTGGTGAGCTCTTCCTCACTCCCCTGAGGCTCAGCAGGAGCCACCTCTGGGGAGTCCATGAGTTTCTGGGTTTGAGAGTAGCACAATGCTGTCCCTGCATGAAGGAACCTCCCCAGACATGCTCCAAGGCCCACCAGAGATCCTGATGTAGCGCTGCTGGTATGTGCTGCTGCCCTGCCAGGTGTCTCTTGTGGCACTTGTGACCCTAGTGCCACTTACCCCTGTCCTTGGCGTGTTGACTTCCAGCCCTGCAGCTGCCTGACAAAGGAACACAGGGCTCTGGAATAGGAATTTATCTTCAGGACAGTGCAGTCAGGTAAAGGATTCTTTATTTCTAGTTCAGCATCTGATTGGTGGTGGATTTTCACTAGCACAGGGAGCTCTGTCTAGAAAATAGTAGAAATAATTTCCCTCAAATGGCTGTTTTCATACATCTGGAAGGCAATTATCACTTCAGGTAGGCCTTAGAGATAAAATGTAATAAATACATAGTATAAATGAGGCCTGAAAAGTTATTAAAGGAATACAGAAATTACCTTAAATTTGTTGTTGCAATAACTTATATTGAAATATATTTTCTAAGGCTAATTGAAGTATGATTCAGAATGTAATTTAAGAGAATATTTTGAAACAGAGAATGAAAGTTAACTTATCATTTTAATTAACACAGTTAATTCAAATAGAAATAATTTGATAGAGCTTCTGAAAATTAAAAAAAGCATATCTTTCCCCTTAATTTTTTTTTTTTAACTTAGTGTTTTGTTGTTCGTTTTCATTGAAGGCTGCTAATTGTCTTAGTGTTCGCACTGTATGAATGGCTAAATGAAACAAATGTATTTTTTACGTGTATGTTTTCTGGCAAGAATAATTATAACACTTCCTATTTTTCAAGTTTTTCAAATTTCACATGCTTAAATATCAAAGATCTTCCACTAAAAAAAAAAATCCCTCATTCTGAAAGCGTCTACACAGTCCTGTTATTCTGAAACCTTTTAACATCATAGGATAGTAATATTAAGACCATACATTTAAGAGAAATAGAGAAATGTTGCTTGGTATTTTTAAAAATAAGATTAAAATCCAAATCTTACTAATTAAGTTTAAAGAACACTGTTTTTTAAGCATAAACTGAGAGTTCTTCTAGTAGTATTTTCAGATATATTTGTGTTAGGAGTCATGATTTAAAATAAAATTTAAATGTAAAATATTTTTTGATTACTTTACACATTACCTTATACAATTACTTCATACAAGTATTTTTTATAAGTAATGACTTCACTAACTGTCAGTTGAAAATAATTAATTTAGATAAGATATGGAAAAGAGTTAAAACAGGGTAAAAATGGGAAGCCAGGGAAAATGTTAAGCTCCTTTGTCAGTCAGTGTTCACATTGTTATAAGATATGTTCACATGTTCACATTGTTATAAGACCAGAGATAGTATAAACAGTGTTATAAGACCATTCCCTATGGAAAATTACTTTTAAAAAATTAAACTAGAAAATACTGAATATAAAGAACATAAAATAGAAAATGTATGCATAAGGAAATAACTTTTCATAATCAACAATTTTGTTATATAAGCTACATGATACAAATGATGGTATGTAGCTTTAACATAATTTAAAGGACACTATAAATATTTTAGATAAAAAAAGTTTTTAAACTTCATTGACAACTGCCCTCAGAATCATTAAGTAAAATTCCACTAGATAGATTCCACTAGATTTCACAGCATTTTGACCATATAAATATAAAATCCCATAAAGTCCATGTCTAAAATAGCTTAACCTTTTCTAGAGCCAGGAGGGGATATATTTGCAGTTCTTGGAGAAATCAGGTAGAAGAAGCGTGGTGCTAACTGTATCTCAGTTTGAAGAAGTTTCACTGGGGAGGAAAGATCAGTTTAATTCGAGAATGTCAGGTTATATGAAGAACATCTTAGTGATAAGCCAGCAAATGTTCTGCATGAGAAGGTTTTTTGCAACTTGTAAAAACAAGGTGTCCAAGAAGTCTTGTATGAAATGGTTAGCTGTCTTTATCCGTAAGTCAGTAATTCTACTGATATTTGATAAAGTCTGAAATTTTATTAATCTTACTCTCTAGCCACAGAATGATGTCAAAAGGGAACTTGAGAGTAAGTGTGAACATATACTGAGTTTTAAATCTGCTTGCTTGTGCTCTCTTAATTTCCATTGTTGGACACTTACCAATACACATTTTGAGATGCAAATGCAAAGTAGGAAAATCTAATATGTCATGTACAAAGGACTGACATTTAAAGGAATAGATATTTAATCTAAGCATCCCTTTATGAATATGGTATTCTGAAGCACACAGACAAGGATTATTGAACCTGGATATTAAGCACAATCCAATCTGAATGGTGGATCAATAATGTGAGCCATACTGCATTAGTGATTATATTGATTGGTAGTTATTATTGAAGTTCATTTTGTTGTCTGATAATTATTGGGTACTTACCTTAGGGTCAATGAATCCACATTAATCAAATGCTGACTGTGGAAATGACCATGGGAAATGTATAAAGATGACCTGGGTGACTACTACTGGTAATTATTAATATTTCTAGTTATTAAATTTTCTCAAAGGCAAGCCAATAAATTTATGCTAGTCTAGTAATTTGTCTACTCAGTGCCTTCAGCATGTTACTTAGGAAGTCCAATCCAATGGTCTTAATACAAATAACACTGAAGTGATTCGACCTCGTTCTTACAGATATGATTTTATCATTTGGGAGTGAGGGAGAACATTGTTCAAACTGTGACACTGGTACCTGAGGATATTTCTTTTTCTTAAAACAAATTTCTAGAACAAGATCTTTCAGTTTACAGTTGAGAAAGAATATGAGAATAGAGGGAAATAAGATAAAAGTTTGTTGAAACAACAACATTTTTTATAAAAATAAAAACCTAAGTCATAGTATCTTGGGAGCTCAGTTTGGGCCTCCTGAAAGCTTTCAGTTTGTCCTCCCAATTAGTCATTATCAATCTTGGACGTCATCTAGTCCAATCACCCTCCTCAAACAGCATCAACTAGAATAGTTTGTCCCAGAAAATATCTAGCCAAGTGTTCAGTATTTCCAGGGGTGAGAATTGCACAACCTAACTGAGCAACCTGTTCCAGTATTTGACCACTCTCCCAGTAAAAACAAGCTTCTTTCATTTTTTCTATGTAATTTCCTATATTTCCCTTTGTGGCCATTTGTGCTGGTTTTGGTTGGGGTAGAGTTAATCTTCCCTACCTTTATTTTCTATTGCAACCAATTTATGAAAGAAAAAGGTGACCATGATAAATATTTTTGATGCCTTAGGATTTTAGCTTTTATATTTTCCAGATCCTGCACTGCTTTAGAGTGTAACTCTAAAACTCCATATAGCCTGTTAGCTGCTGTTCTTCCATTCTGGTTAGACATAACAATTCCTCTCTAGGCCTGAGACTCAAGGACACCTTACTGTCCCAGGCCCCGAAATACGTAAATAAAGCCTCTAAAGGGGGGAACAAACTTGGGATAATGACATCATTACCTGAAATTGTAATTGGAAGATTAACCCCGATATGCAAATGGACCAAACTTACAAAAGTATGAAAACCCATGACCCAGGGGTCCATTTTGGGTGTAGCCCCTGGGCTCTGTCTGCCCATAGTGTACCTTATTGAAGGCCCTTCAATAAATACCCGCTTTTATCCTCCTAATTTTGTCTAGCCTCTGTTTTCAGGTAGCCCCATCAAGGCATCATTTTGTTTAATGTCTACACAAGCCAGCATCATAATTTATGTCTTTAACATGTTTAGTCTGAGAATTCCCACTAGCTGATTCTATATGCATGCATGCTTCCATGTTTTTTTTTTTTTTTTCATTCTAAATTACCCTGATTTTCTAACCGTACTAGTGTAGAGGGGTTTGTCCTGACAGTTTCATTTTGGAACTTCAACACACATGAAAGATTACCTTTTTAGAAATAAGGTTTGTAATTTGAAATTATATTTCTTTAGGATAGACTGAGAATATATATCTGTATGTATCTATATTTGTATCTATATCTATATCTATCACCTATATCTATATCTATCTATTTATGTTTATATCTATTTTTTTCCTTAAGCATGGAGAATTCACCATGGGCATCGTTGTTACCCTCACTCCACCAGAGCAGTGCATATAGCTGATTTGGCACCCTGACTTTTTGTGCAGCTCTGACTTAAATTCAAAGAAACTGTCACCTCCAGGGGCAAAGCTGTGCATGTGCAGCTCCATGGCATGTTCAAAGCCAGGCCAGGCTTGCAGGTCTCACAGGGTGAGAGCAAAGGCAGCACTATGCCCCATACCTCCACAACAAGGCAGTCATAGGTAGACACAATGCAGTGACACTAGACAAGTTCTGGAATACATCCCCAGCAAAAAATAACCCAACTGCAAGAGGATAATTAGAGTAATTTGGTGACTTGAATTTTGTGGTTGAGGGAAGCTCAGGCCCAACAGTATTTAAGATTTCATGAATTCAATTTGCCTAATGAGGTGCAGCAGAGGTGACAGCATCCCTAGTGCAAAGTGTGTATTTAATTTTGACAAGTTATGCATGGCCAGAAACATCAGCAATTTCCTTTTGACAAGCATTATTACTTATAAATCACACTAGTGGCATAGCAGCATTAGTGCACAAGGATGAGCAGATTAAGTAAAAGCTACCTGATCTTATTCCCATCTCTCATCCCTCAGGTAGTACAGACAGCTGTTTAGCTCTGGTCCTGTGGCAGATGGCACCTGTTTTGTTCTTCTCTTAGGGGTTCCTGCATCCTTCCCTTTACTGCTACAGGTCTGGGCAGGCCGTGTGAAGGCCTATGGCACCAAGGGAGGCTCAGGGAGCCCAGAGCCATTGAGCTCAGAGGTCTTTGCAATATTCAGTATTTGAGGAGGCTTTGCTGGGGAGGAGCCCGTGCTCTTGAGAAAGAGAAAGCAGGACTGTGGGAGTGCCCAAGGAGCAGCTCCCAGACAGCATCAGTAGCAATGTAAAGGTAAGAGACTGTAAATGTACAGGGCATAACTCTGCCCTTAGTGATGAAGTAACTAGGTAGCCTTTTGGTTGTGTATCACACTTTACAACACGGCAAAAAAAATCTTAAAACTTGGGAAACATTCCTATTAGGAAGTTTAAAAAAGAATCTTAAGATCATATCTCTTCCTAAAAGTGGGTAATTTGTGTGAATATTAGAAGCTAAAGCACCCACCAATTTGAAATACCTCCTATCGCAAAAGCCAGCTGTATGTAAAACAAGCTTTAAGTTGCTACAACTGCCTTTCTGCAAATTTGTTGTCATGGTATGGATGCCTTGTAAAAGCTGTACAAACTTGAATGTCACTTAGCATGATTCTTTTTGCAAGTAAAATGGTGTTGTTGAAAGGTTCAAAAGGGAAAGAAACCACAAAAAGGAACTGTTCTGTCTAGTAAGGACTTGTGTAAATATTGGAAAATTATTTCCCTGACATCTCTTCAGGATAAACTCGTAACTGTGTTATTGTGTATTTTTATAACAAAAATGAAATTCTGAAATCATATAACCTTGGAGCAGCAACAACTGTTTACTTTTCTGCTGAGAAATGGGAAAGAGGAATTTTTTCTCCCTTCATGTGATTTAGGAAAGGTGTAATTCAATGTAATTTTTAAGACAATATTTGAAATTTGTTTTAGCTATGCATGGACATATGGTATTCTGACCACACCTGGCCCAGCACCCCATCTTGGCTGGAAAAACCAGCAGTGATGTGCTCCAGGGGGATCACTATCACTGTGTAGTGTTATGACACCACTCTGGCAGCTTTTCTCACCACAGACTGAAGGGGGATACTAAGCACTAAAAGGGCTGCTCAAAACTAGTACCTGTCATAAGGAAATAGCATTCTTATTCACTGTTGTAAGAACTTAGTGCTCTTAGTCCCTATTCAGAGGGATCACTTCATGATGATCTTTCTCTTTGCAAGCGATTATAAAACTGTCTTTACTGGGTGAAACTGTTTAAGCTTATTTGTTATCTTGAAGATGAAGCTGCAATTATAATCACCTGATCAATGTGGCTCTTCTCCTTTGTTTTTCTATATCTGTAAAGGCCAATCTATATGTGTATCACATCTGTATCTACATCTAACCGATATCTATGAATAACTGTATATATTAATTTATATTGTTACTCTCTATAAAGCTCTTAATTATATTCCTGTGTATAAGGTAACCCTCCAAAATTCTTTGACAGTCATAAAAATCTTTACTTTTCTCTGTTGAATCACATCATTTAAAGTTCAAATCTTTCTGTTTAATGATACAATGAACTAGATGTAATTTAAATATTGAAAGATAAAATTTTTAACTTAGCAAGCTGTGAGGATTATGAACATAGGAATAAGGAATGTAGCATAAAAAGAACCATGAAGATCCACTGAATTTCTGATGAGGAAAAAATCATCAATGTATGCTCATTAAAAATGATCATTACAGAAGGAAATGGGAATTTGGGCATAGGACTCATAATTAAAATAGCAATAATAATGGTTCATTCATGGAATTGAAGCAGTCCAAACACCTGTGTTAATAAATGTGAGTAGGTGAAACAGTGAATAGATGAAAGAGTTTATAGAACTAACATATCAAATTATTTTGTCTTGTGGGGAAAAAACCCCTGAAACTTCTGTCTGGCCTTGATATTTTTTTTTTCGTGATTAGCTAGCAGAAAATCCATTGAAATAAAATTCCACTAAGTTTGCTGGTTGTTTTCCATATTTTCACCTAGGTGTTTTGTGCTTTTAAATTCAATTTCATGATGTATAGCAAAGTTAGATTAAAAGAAACCTTTAAGTCAGACAAAAAGTATGAGAAATGATATTTTCATGAAGCTGAAACAAAAAAAGCAACCAGAGTTGTGACAAAGTAGTTAATGGCCTGCCATACATTGTGAACATTATTTTCAGAATATAAAAACAGAAAATAGAAATTAATTCCACATGCTTCTGGCTTTGAGGACGGTAATTCTTTGTTTATACTTGTAGATAGAAATTTCAATAAAAATTATTTATACATTCAGATACTATGTAGGTCCTTCAATTTTATAGAGAGTAACATATCCCAAGAATTCTCATATTATATAGACCAAATATATATTTTTTTTATATCCACAGAAATTAGTCTGGCATGTACTTAAATTCCCCTTTATAAACATTTTTCCAGAAATTATGTGTAATTTCAATACATGCTACTACTATTTATTTAGGTCATCAGACACTAAAGACATTTCTTCAAGAAGCACCCGAGATGCTGTAGGTGGAATAATTTGCTTGAGGAACAATATTCAAATACTGTCTCTAAGCATAGGTTGTTGGTACTCAAGAAACATACCTCATACCTTTAATTTGCCTTGCTTCAGCGATGCTTTCAAATTCTTGAAAAGGCTTATATGCATATTTAATTTTTTCCTAAAATTGGATTTCATAAAACAATTTCTTTTATTAGATTGTCACACTTAACAACAACAACCTACTGCTTTTCTTTTACTACATATGTTTAGCTCAATAGGGGTCTTTTCATGATGCAAAATATGGGTTTTATTTTAGTTTAGGAAATACAGAACCTAAGGAAAGATATTAACGATCACACAATCCTCTCCTTCCGTCTGCCTCTCTCAATTTATTATACATTGAGTAGTGGTTTAATAATAATAATGATTCTATTTATTCTAAATCAAGCTGACAAATGAAGAAAAGTCCTGTTGGCTGAGCAACAAGTTTACCATGTATAGTATAGGTTTTTATAGTTATGTTATGTCAAAGTCTAATACAATTCTATGTTTTACAGGATTTTCTGGTATCTGGATCTTATTGGAAGACTGGTTTCCAGGTTTCTTCGTGGAAGTGTGATTTGTGAATTATTCTGGGGAGCCGATTGGCTACAGTGGGTGCACTGCTGCACAAGCCCCTGAATCTTCTCTGTGTACACATATGGATATGTAAGTACATGGCTTGTTGCTTCCTACAACCGGAGTTCTGTTGTGCAACAGTTACTCAGATTATGGTACCATATTCATGCGTTATGATTCTGTCAATGTAGCTGTTTCTTAGGGTACAATTTTGGTATATGAACTCTTTAAATGTAAGTTGAGAATACTGCCATAGCAGACTGATTCACAATTAGTCCTTTAATTGCTTACAGCTAATAAGATCAGGTCAGTAATAAATTGGTCCTGTCAGGTTAACTTCGAGAGAAAACCATTGAGAAGTAAATCTGCTTAACGAAGGGAGTAGAATATGGTTTGTTTAGCTACCTTTACATGAGAACATAAGGTGGACTTTTGTAGACTTAAAAAGTTGTTTTGTCACCATTCTCTTGTTATGGAGAGCCATTGTGTTKAAAAATATATTTTGAAATACACTGTGGCCCAGATACATTGCTTTACATGTCAGAAGGTTGCATAGGAGGTAGTCCCTATGTCATCAGTGCATTCATGCTTACTTAGCCTCTTTCAAGCAGTTTCCAGGAGATTGCAGTGCATTGCCAGCTCCTGAGGGCAACGTTAATTCTCCATAGGTTCCTGGCATCAGGGACAACTTTACACACTACAGGACATTAATTATTGTTTAGAAGTACTAAGAAGCTCTCCTTAAATTCAAATTATTTATCCTGAAATTACGAATAATCTTCACCTGCTCCAGTCTCTTGAGATTGTTCTATCTGTAAGGAGCCGTATGGATCAACTCGGACTGTTGGTGTACGTGGTAGGTGGTTAAAGTCAGCAGTCTGGAGTTTCTATTTTACATTGCACTTTCGTGGAGACTTCCATAGGAATAGAAAAACCACACAAACACTTTCAGACACAGTCTTCTGCTTTATGGGTTTAAAGAACTTTTTAACATTGGATAATAGGTAGCTTTAGAAAACTGGCAAACATACAGGAAAATATTAAATAAAGTTTTAGTACCCATTTTCAGGTAAAATGCTAAAATAAGTATTTTAGGATTAAGCACAGTTAAACCAAACATTTGTAGTAAAACTACACCAGCCAGCAACAGGTACACACAGAATACAGTATTTAAAGATATCAGTGATAAGTGAAGTGTTAATGAAAAATAAGTTCACAATAAATAAACATAAGGTGCAGTGTGAAACAAAGCACTATACTAGTTTGAACTTTTAAATTGTAGCTGTCTATACATACAGTACTCTAAGATCTAATAAAAGATTTTATGTTTTTACAAAAATAAAAAAATACATTTAAAAAGCAACACAGCTCTGTAAATCTAGGGTACATTAAAGCTACTGAAGTGTGTAAGAGCATAAAGTACTAAATTCAGCAAGTTTTATGGCTGAATATACCATTTACAAGCACACACTGTAGGTACTTCAAGGAAGAATAATTGTCTAAAAGAGAAGAGAGCATAATATTAGAGACTCATACAGATTGCTGTTCGGGAGTTGTTAAAGCTGCAGAAAATCTAAATTGACTTTTTGTATATATACATATACATGTACATCTCAAAACTTTGTTTTACAAACTTTGCAAATAGTCTGTTGTCTAAACTACACAGAACAACTTGAGATGGAAGAGTGAGAACATTTTACATTATCATCTTTTTTTTCCCCTTCAGAGTTTATATATTTCAAAAATGCGTATTTACAATGCAAAAGTTAAATGGATTGCTCTGTATCTACTATGCAGGCTATCATACGGTAAACATAGTAGTCTGAAGATCAGTCACTGGTCCACAGTAGATCTCATCGATGTCAGTGTTTATGAGACTAGGCATTTCTTTGTGCTCTCATCCAGTTTTTCTGAAAATCAATTGAAGTTTATGTAAATAACAGCATGGTGTGGTTTAGAAATCAGATTGGGTTGCAGTTGGTACTCTTGTTTCTGTACACATTTCTGACGATGCTCTTCCATGTTTTCCCTTTAATTCACACAAACCTAATCTGCAATTTGCTGAGACACTTTAAGTATCATATTTTCCACAGCCACTTTAGATTTATAGGTTTTTATGTCACTGTAAAATGAAACAAAACACTAGGATTAAATTCACTGTGATTTCCAGCTGAATGCCAGAGGCTAGGGAGTCTGAAGTAGTTGTCTTAGCACCTACTGTCTTTGGCGGTAGCCTTGCTCTCCTGCCATGCTTACCTGAATCCTTCTGGCCATCCTCCTCTGGTGGGCTTCCTTACACTGTTTTTGTCTTCAGATTTGTGAAAAGAGTTTAACTTTGTCGTGCAGTGAGACTTCCCAACCAATAGTCAAGTAGCTACTCTCATTGTAAAACCAAGGTAGACTTCCTGTGACATACTCCCTTTAGTGTGCATCTTTGATATTTTCCTGCTTAGGAAGAGAAGGAAATGTCAAAGAGGGGTGAATCAGATTTATAAAATCCGTGACTTCTCTCCTTTGCCCTCTCACCGTGGATCAGAGATGCAAGCATAAAGTAAGGACATACCTGGGCATTTGTCTCTATACTCTACTCTGGGTCTAGTCCATTTCTACTCATGAACAGCGTTTACTATATTTGAGACATTTTGTAGTGCTGTAACTGACTCAGAGAAACAGCACAGATCAGTCTTACATCCCATATCAAGTTTATTAGAAAATACAACCTGACAAAGGTTCAGAGGCAGATTCCTTCTTTATTCAGTACTTCATCAATTCAGCAGGCATGGCACATATTTTAACAGTTCTATAGCTGACTCTTTATCTTTTCAGAGTGAAGTAAATGATCAGTGTGTTGTGTGAGAACTGCTAAGCATAATAATCTCATTAATAATAATTCCCTTCATATATTAGGTGCAAAGACATTACTATACACTGAGTGAAGCAATTTTTTGGCTTAGAGTACTTTGCAGCAGGAACTTGATAGATTAAAGGAAGATTTTTTCCAGTTAATCATCAGCAAAAACAGCTGAGACTTATCCAATACTAATTATTAAAATTAGCACTGTCTACACAATGATAAAAGTGATCTGAAAGGGACACAAATTCTAAGTGATCAGGAAATATTATGGTTATACAGACCTAGAGAAACCATATGAAAATTCTGCTAGGAAATGAATTCTTTTGCATAGATTTTTAGTCTTTGGATAATAGTTGGAAAGCTTCTTTGTAGAAGAAGTCCTGGACAAGATTGTTCATTACCTCTAAAATTGCAAATAGTTGTGTTAGAAAGTTAGGGACCTTGGGAAAGAATTACTCCAGATAGTAAAACAGTGACACTAATCAATCCAGTAGGAGCAGAAACACAGTGAATTATGTTATAAAATCAGGAAGGTTTTGTATACAGGGAGCGAACCAAAGAGCTGTTAATAGGTTCACTATTCAAGTGATTTGTTCTTGGTGGCAGTCTGTAGTACAGTTCTTAAATTCTGGGAGTGAATAGTCTGTCTCTCACTTGGAAAAAGTCATCATTGTTCCAACTAAGTATTGTATTCTGATGGGACTGTCCAGAAGACCCAGTCAAAACCTTAAGTGATTTAGAAAGAAATAGGTCAGTCAGGGATGGGAATTGCTGGTAGGTGCAGGGAGGAGTTATTATTTAGCACTTTCCAATGCTGGAGTGCAAGTAATCTTTGTTTTTACAAAAATCTACACTTGCACAGAAATACCTTGTTAATAATTTTGGATGCTTTATTCGAGTCTGTGTCATTTATTGTTTCTTTTATCACATAGAATGAGAAAAGTGTTTAATCTACCTAGAAATAGTGTTTATCTGGAGTGATTCTGAAAAGGTCTTAAAGATTAAACTTCTCAACTTTTAAGTCTCACTAAGAGCTGTAACAGAAATGGCACAAGCATGCAAGGGCAAAAAGTCAAGGTTATAACCCATCAGGTGACAAGGGTGAGGTTTCCCATGCAGTGCAGCAAGCTGAAAACACTTCTGTTATAAGGATTTAGATTCTGCATTTTACTCTTCTGCAGTGTTTAAATACATGCAGCAACATCAACTTAAATACCAGCTTTAATACCACATAGTGTTATTACTTTATTTTTCCCTTTAAATCTGTACATAAGTATACAGATTTTATTTAACATGCTTCTTGCTGATGTAAGTTCTTTTGGATGTTGACAATATCCTCAGGCTTTCCTGCTCTCTTTGGTCAAATTATAATTGTGACTTCTGACTTCATTTGGTGGGAAGATATTCTCATATGTTCAGTAGACATGTATTTGGAGAAGGTTTAAAAAAAGGTATTTCACTGGCTTTTCAGAATTAAATCTCTATTTAACAGATACCTTAGACTCTGCCACATTGTTTTGTTTGTTTTTACTTCTGTATTACTAAATAGCTGATGAATTCTCCCAGACATAACCACATTCAAAACTCAGAAATCATCTGAGAGGTGTAAGAAACTCTCCTATTATTGTGTCTACAGGTAGCTGATGGAATTAATGAAGTACAATTGTAAATCAAAGTGTGCAACATGTCCCTGGCCTAAAGCTGGGTGAGTGGTACCTCCACAATAGAAATCCTTTGTTGTCTGAGTGCAGGGCAGTGATCTCGTTTTGCAAAATATTTCCCCTTTGGGAATTTCAATATCTAGTACACTGAGAACAGAGTTTGTAGCTGCGTTACAAGGTTTTATAAGGCTAGGACAGTCTTTGTTCTCTTTCTCTTTTTGTAATAATATCTGGATATTGCCGAGAGATGTTTATTGTCTTATCTCTGCCAACATGGCAGTTCAGTACTTATTGTTCCCATTTTTCAGAGTAAGAAAGAGAACAAGTATTAAACAGCTATGACAACCATGTTTGCTTATCTAAGAGACACAATTTTTATCATTGCTCTAAGCAGTATACCTAACCTTTACATAGACTAATTAGTTTGAATTCCTTCATCTTTTTTCTCCCACCTGTCTTTTTACAGAACAGAAATTCTGTGTTGCTGTAGCTTGAGATCATTCTGGTTTCACACAGTAGCTGCAGTGAATTATTTTTCCCTTAAGCTTTGATTATATTGCTGCACAAAAAGTCAGTGGGAGGCTAATGATTTTAAGGGAGCCATTGCTATGTACATGTTATTTTGTGTAAGTAAATATACAAGAGTTTTTATGTGAGCAACATTGGAAGTTGCCAGGTAAGGATACATGTTTTATTCAGCTGGATTAATCCTGCTTAAATGTTGGGAAATGTTATTTACTTTAATGCGGTTCTATTTTTAGAAGCAGACTCTTACCGATCAGAGAAGATAACTTAAAATGATAATCTCAGTTTCTAGAAGTAGTACTTCCTTCTGCAGGGTGTTTTCCCTATAGCTAGAACCTTGAACAACAACTTTCTTATCATTGAGATCACCAGTCCTTCGTTCAACAATTTTATAAATTAGAACATTCAGGAAAATGAAATCAATGTGAATTTAATTAGAACAGATTACTTAAACTGCATTAAACCTACACATTGTTGTTTCTATTAATTCTACTGAATTGACTTTAGATGGAAATATAAATCCAGATTGGGCATTTTTATACTTGAACTCCTACACAAGTATTTACCTGAATTTAACTATTTGGATCTAAAATCTTACAAGTACAAAAGTCCATAAGGTAGCAACTGACATTTTAATCAATTGTAAATGATCAGTTAATGACTCTTATTTAAGAAATCACCTTCCTATACTTAGTTCCTTTATAACAAGTTTCTTCAGGGAACATTTTTACAGTGGTAATGCAGTGAATATTATTTTTTTTTTTTTTAATAAAACCTTTTTCTTAATTGCTTCCATCAAATGTTATGTTTCAGTAACTAGAATCAGTTTGAACTCAACATTATTCATGCACACCATCTATGCAGACTTTAACGTGCATGTCAGCAGCCTGATAGAATTACTGCTATAATAAAAACATCTAATATTTTCTGGTGATATTTTAAAGAATGAAGTTTGATTTGTACAATGGTTTGCCTCTGGAGAAAGTATAGTGGGAGATGTAATCAATCCCCACGAATCATCCCCATTGTACCGGTTTAAAGGCAACAGCACGATCCTTTCAGTCCCTGCATTACAATATTTATTGACGGAAAAGATGGTTTGAACTGCAGCAACACTGATTATTTTCACTGACCTACTAGTAAATATGCTATTTTAGTTTGTTTTTCTAGTGACTAGCAGAGATAAGAATAAAACTGAAAACTATTCAGCTGAGGCAGAGCACAGAAAAGGTAACAGTGCTACTTGGTGTAGCCTAGGGCAGAGGGTAGGAAGACTCAACAGAGGGATCTGGACAGGCTGGATCAATGGGCCAACGCCATCTGTATGAGGTTCAACAAGGCCACATGCTGGGTCCTGCACTGGTGTCACAACAGCCCCATGTAGCACTACAGGCTGGGGGCAGAGTAGTTGGAAAGCTGCCTCTCTTCACTGACAGGGTTATCAAGCTTTGGAACAGGCTGCGCAGGGAAGTGGTTCAGTCACCATCCCTGGTGATATTTAAAGGATGGGACAGGGTTTAGTGAGTGACTTGGTAGCATTAGGTTGATGGTTGTGATGCCTTTTTCTCTGGCCCTAAAAATACGAGTCAGGCACAATTAGGGTGCTAAAAGGCTACTTTTATATGAAGATCCTCAGGGGCACAAATTCATCAGGTAGAAAAAGACGAAGATGCACACAGCACATGACATGTGTACAATTTTTACAGATTCTGCCAATTAGCATATCTGACAAGAGTCCCCCAATTAGGAACTTGCCTGGTGAAGTAGTTCCCCCAGTTCTAGTACTTTCTAGATTCTCCTCCCTTCGGATGACATCCAGGCCCTGTTTACAAAAGCAATACTTAGAAAGCTGGTTTCAGCCTTGGTTTCTACAGAGGACAAAGATAGCATAGGGATCCTGGAATTTGTTTTGTCTTTCTGCTGAGGAAAATGTTGAAACTAAGCTATAATATGAAGCCACAAAGCTACAAGTATATGTGTAAAGGATATTGAGAATGGATAAAAGAACAAAAGGTAAAAAAACTAAAACAGCATCAGTTGGACTCAAGGACCTTAAAGATTTTTCTGATCTAAATTATTCTGTGATTCTATAGATAATAACCAAAAACATTTTAATTTTTGTAATGACTTTTAAGTTTGTCATCAAGTTTCATGATTAAAAATTAATTTGAATCTTGAGGGTGTTTGTCTTCACGGAGAAGTGGTGATCAGAAAATTTTTTATTATCTGTATTTTAACATAAACCACAGGATTTGAATATTTGTATATTTTTGTCCTATATGCTGTATGATTTACAAAAAATTCAGTCTCACCTGTGTCTTCGTCACACTGAGAAATGTTGTGGCTCATTCTCTGATCTTCCTGAAAACATTTAATTTCAAACATACATTTGACATTGATGGAATTCTTGGTAGGTCTCTTAATGACATTTATTCTTAAATAAGAAAAAAGTCCTGTTCTTGAACAAATGAAAATTATATAAATGTTTAGTAAAAACACATTTTGAAAAATCCCCTAAAAAAAAAAATCATTTATTTTAAACCACTGCACAGCCCTTGGTTCCTCCCTGGGAGGGAGTGACGTGTAGGTGATCAGAGCTATACAGTGAACAACTTTTATGTATAAAATTGATGATATTCACATGTTATTTTTTTCCTCCAGAAGTAGTTTGCATTTCCTGCTAATTTCTTTTGTTTCTTATTATTTACGTATTTATTTAAAGAAAAATAATTTAGATTGAGCCAGACATTATGCATTCTGCTGGTTAAACTCTTTGACATTGTCAAATTGTGTAAATCTTCTGATACTCATACGTCAGGAGATAAAAAGTGATAATCTAGTTCTTATTATAAGAATAAAATAACCAAAATCAATTCAGGTCAGTATGTGCAACACCTTTTCACTGTTAACAAGAATCAATCCGTTAAACTGTATTTTGTTAGTTTTCTGGAAAATGAGTTTTGATGATCTACAACTTGAGGCTCTTAATTTTAAATGGAAAAACAAATAGCATCACATACTGTTTCAATTTTCTGAGTACACTTAAGTGCAAAGTTAACTTCTCCAGTGTTACATAGAATTACTCCTTCAGCATGACTTTTAGATGTTTTGGAATTTTTTTTTTTAGTTCTTCAACACAGGCTCTGCAGGCACATTCTGTTCTACATGAAAAATTGAGGAAATATATTGACCACTCAGAATAATTATGAAGACTCACAGATTGATTAATTTTTTATGTATTTTGCAAATCTTAAAAAATCAACAGTTAGAAGAAAAGTGTTAAAAGAGTTAAACACAATAATGGACTAGCTGCTTTCCATAGCCTTGTTCCTAGGTTTCTCTAAGGCAATGACTCACGAAAATCATAGGTGGATTTGCTCATTCCTATGTCAATCAGTAACACAGAATTCTTTTTCATAATTCTCTCCTCCTTTTCTTTTATACATAAGTAGCCTTTTATAGATGTCTGGGGGTTCTGCATAGCTCAGATTACACGAGTAATAAATCAGTACTAAATATCCTTTTATATATATATACGTTTTTAAGTGTAGATAATTTTAATCTGTGGAGAGAACAAAAATTCCTGTTCCCCACTAAGACAACAGCTTCTCAATTGTGGAACAGGTCATAATAGAATTATAATTTTAATGAAAATTTTGATAGAATTATCTATGATGAATTTGGCAGTCAAATTCTGAAAATCTAGTTTCAGGTTTTTGAAGCCATGCTATCACCATTCACTTATTGCAAGAAAAGCTTCCATTCAGGGGTCCTCAGGAAATACCTTCTTGCCAAGGGTTTTTGTGGCCTCCAGGGATGGATTTGGTAGAGCTGTGACCCTCTCAGGCTAAAAAATAGCATGATTTTTCTTAGGTTCTTTACTGCTGCTTGGTGCTGACCAGCAACAAACTGATAAAACTAAGGCAAATTTTGGACAGCATCTGTCTGATCTTATGAGGAACATATGTTTCTGCTTCTGTAGGGATTTTGATTCATGGAAAACATGGAAGTTTTTGTCTTTGGCCTCATAGGCATTGAGTGCTTTTAAAATTTTGACCTATCTAAAAATGTAAATCGTTCCACTGGCTGCTGCTAAGAGCTAGTTCTTGTTTCAACTTAGTGTATTAGGAGCTTGACAATGTTTCACAAAAATCTAACTCTTTTTTTCTTGCTAGGATGTATTTTGGAAGCCTTGCTAGACCAATTACTTATACTATATGAGCAGTGACTATAATTACAGGAGTGTACTAATATGGCCAAGTACAATCAATATTAATTCCATTGGAAATAATGTGGATTTATAACTTCCATCACAAAATAACAATGTGAATTGCAACTTTGGCAACCATAGTTAGTCAGTAAGAAGTAGTTACCTTCTAAGACACTTATTATGCTAATTTATTCTTTTTTAATAAAAATCCTCAATATATTATAAAAATACTGTGGGGTTTTTGTGAATGAAAAAAATGCTTGCTGTATATGAGTCTCATTTTTGAGAAACATGATTTTGTTTTAGAATATTTTTTACTAATTTGTGCAATCTTGAACATAATTTTTAGCAAGAATAAACATGTACCTTATTATCCATTACAGAAATGCCCTGTCTATTGTGTGATGATAAACTATCTCTTGCTGGTCATTGTAAGAACGACAACTATTTAATAACCAGGAGAGATGAGCGCTCGATAAGTAATCATTCTGCCTAAGTACCAAATGTATGCGTGAAATAAATGATGAAAAATATGTAGAATAAAGTGGTGACGTATTTTTTTTTAAAGATTGGTTTAGCCCTCTAGCATGGGCCAAATTACAAATGACTTTTAGAACCAACACAAATCAGTAAAATTCTAATGGAATCAACTAAGCAGTCACTTAATGACATGGAATTTTGGTCTCCATCTCTCTAATAATGTGTCGAGTATTTAAATATTCATATAAAATATTAACTTTCCCTTGAAATTACTAAAACCTTCTACCATTATGCACTACTACAGAAAGTCTAGCAGTATTTTACTGAGGGCTCGGTATCACATTTTATTGAACCCCTAAAATTTTACTGGAACATATTCTTCAAGATCTATTAAAACTATAATTTATCATTACATTTTATTACCAATCCTATACTTAAATGTCTTAGAGGGGTTACTACAGCTTACCTTTGTGTAATAATCTATTTTATGGACTCACCCTTTCAGTATGCATATTTGGAAGCAGTAATACATCTAAAAGGCAGTTTGATGCAAATTAGCTTTGCCAGTGGATCAAAGTATGTAAGTACCTTGCTTTCTCACGTATGACCTCTGTGCAGTCAACCCGTAATTCACCAGTAGTTTTTCATTAGTTAGAAGCAATAGGCACAAAAAGACTAAAAGTGATGAGATACAGGAAAAATTAGGGTTACACAAACCATAAAATCTGAATTTTTTTTCCAAATTCTTCCTGAAGGGCTATTTGTGCTTTCTGCAGTGAAGTTTATTCCAAGGCTTGAGAAATCCACTATATTGTCAGTGACTACGAAGATCTCGTGTTGAATTTTCACAGAAGTCAATGGACTTGTACTATCTATTCATCAATCCACACAAAATATATTAAATCTTTTCATTAATCGTCAGACGGCTGATGTACTTCTTGTTTTCAATTTAGTAAATTTAGATGTAGCTACGGGGATTAAAAACAAAGCACAACAAACCAAACCCACAAGAGACTTGATAGGTATTTTGCAAGTGGTTCCCACCCAGACAGGCACCTGTCTGTGTCCTTGCACAGGTGCCTCATGTGAGGGGCAGCACTTGCATTTGTCCTTGCTGAATTTCTTACATTTCCTGTTGACCTGTTCCTCCAGGTTGATTAGATATGTATGAACAGTAGTCCTTCTCTCAAGAGTTACTGACAGCTTCCCTGCTATTGGTGCCATCTGTAATCTTTGAGAGTGAGCTCTGACACTTTCTCCAAGGGACTGATAAAAATGTTAAATGGGCGTGGTGCTGCAATATTGCCCTCATGGTTCATAAACCAAAATTAGCTGGAGAAAACATGTTCCAAGAACTGTGCATGTGAGGTCTCAATCACAGCACATCCATCCTAGCCAGCTCACTCTGCTGATGTCCTGATCTGGGTTCCACCAACAGACCTTCCTTGCCCTGAGCAGCCTCACTGAGGTCTCCACCCAGGTGTTCTCTGCCAGGTCCAGGAATCCTGTTCGGGCTCAGGCTTGTCAGGCTGGGACACCCCATCCCAGCCTGCGCTGAGCTGTGGTTGTCCCTGTGTTCAGTGTTAACTTCTGCTCTTTCTGAACAAACTCTCTGGGTGGACCCCAGCCCCGCCTCATCCCCTCACCTTGCCTGTGGGATTGCCGTCCAGGAGATTGCCATCCCCAGTCCAGCCCTGCTGGGGTTCTGCCAGACTGTGCCCTGTTAGGGAGAGCACAGCTTGTGCTGTCAGCATCTGCTGCTCCTGGTCCAGCAGCCCTTGTGGAGCAGCCTCACTACTGCTGTTTGGTACAGGGTTTGTTTAATCATTCCACAGTGCAAATATATGTGTCCGAGTCAGGCATCTGTCATAGAATATATAGGATCTTTGTTCCCTAAGGTTTCCATAGTTCCAGCCAAATTCTCCTCCAGCCTCTGAAGTAGGTCAGTGTAGAGGAGGGATAGGTACATGGAGAATTCCAGCCTTTAGATTTTGGTAGAATAGGGTAAGAATAAATAAGAATAAAAGGAAAATTCAGCCTTGCCATCATAAGAATTACTTTCTCTTGAATAAAATAAACAAGTCTCTTATATAATAGTAGTATCATTTTCAGTTAGTCATACTAGTGCTTCTACTTCTGCATCTATTGCTAGCACTACAAAAAATTGTCATATTGAAAGATTATTAAAATTCAGAAATTTAACTTTATAATTTTCATTTTCTACCCCGAGGTGCATTTTATGCTCTTTCTTCTTTTGATCAAACCTGTAGGAAAAAAAAAGAAAAAAAAAACAACCTATTTTTTTCCAAATTTGTCTGTACTATCAACAAACTATGTTCTGAAAAAACTACGTAAATGGAAGTATAGAAAATGCTTCTTCTAAATGGGATTATCACATTAATTTTTTTTCCAAGAGTTTTGATAGTTCTGTCACTTATAAATGTTTATTTCCCATTTCATTAAGAACATGCTAAATAAACAATGCCAGAAGGACTTGGGAGATCACTTCCTAGTTTCAAGAAAGTAGTGAAAAGTGCATGAGAGTCACAAGCACTAAGTCCTCTTCTTGATGCTCACAGCTCCGTTTAGTAAACAAAGCACTTCCGAGATTTTGCCCGGTGATTATACCAATTTTCTTTCATCTATAGGACAGAAATTATTTTATTGGATGGTTTTGTCTCCTGAAGCAAAGTAATTTTCTGCATGACCAGCAGTAATGTAATGTGGGAGATTTTAATAAGGGACAATTATTTTTAAAATTAAACTTTAAACAGAGTGCAGATTGTAATAATATAACAGAGAAGTGCAGAAGATTATCGAGCTCTTTTAAAATTGTTAACATTGAAATGCACTCTTTGATGATTCAGAGTAGCACAGAACTTCCAAAACAACAAAGATTTTTCCAGTTTTTCTTTCCTTATTTCTTGCATCATCAAAACCTTCCTAAACCTTACGTATAAAAAGAACAAATGACCACATTCAAAGAGAGAAATCTAAACATTGTTGGATTTTTTTGTTTGTTTGTTTTTGGTTTTGCTTTGGTAAAAAATATAGTGTTAAAATAGTGTTAACATCAGAGAATAAAATGTTCAAGTCAGGAGCTGTCACATTCCGCCCAACTTTTTATTTAAGTACTTTGATGACAATATTCAAATACATGATCAAAGCCTCATTTTACAACCAGTAGCCAGAGGATGTAGACAACACAGTCAGACATTCTGGTGAGATCTCAGTCTGGCCATACACAGTTTCCCAAAAGTTGGAAAAATGTGTGAGTTTTATACAAGGTGAGAATGGCACGAATGCACTACAGTTTACCTTACGACTCTGTGATGATCTTTATGACATCTGTGAGTCTTTAACCAGTGCTATCAAAGTTTCTGTTATTGTGTACAGCCAGTAATGTAAAAAATGTGTTCAAAATATGCCTGGTGACTTTTTATTAGAAGCGAGAAAACCAGAAAAATGCCACATTTTCTGATTTAGTGAGCTTGTTCCAAAGCAGGAGTCTACTGCATTGTAACCTTCCCTCTTTTGGTTATTTTAGATTTGGCAACATTTACCCTATGAAGGAAATTCTGTAAACAAGATACATACAGCTGAAGAGAACAAGAGATTACGTATTGTCTACACACAGAGCACATAGTCAGAGCTAATGAGTTCCTACGGCTTTGACTGGTTAATGTGCCCATTAATATGCTCATAACGAGTCTTTGCTGGCCATTCAATCTTAGATTAGGAAGAACTGGCCTGTGTTGCTCCCTGGAATGGACCAGTGTTCAATGTCAATCAATGCTCAGCATTGTAGTTTTGCTGTTTCAGTTTCCTTTTGTTTGTTTTTCTTACCATTGTCTGCTCTTTCATACCTGTAGTTTTCCTCCTGAATCCCTAAGCTATTACTCATCTCTGTTTACTTTTTTTATCTGGTATGACTCTAGGTTATGTAGTTTCTTACATGTTCTTTTTCAAAGCCTAAGAGTTTTAGTGGTAAACCTGACCCAAGGTCATGCAGCTTGATACATCAAATGTAGATATTGGATAGAAAACAGCTGAACTGCTGAGCTAATGGATAGAGATTCAGGGAGAAAAAAAAAAAGTCAATAAAATAACACATACAGCAATATTTTTTGTGTTCTTTTCTCAAAAAATGGCTAAGATGAAATGGTTGCATATCTCAAAAATTCAGCATATGGCAAGAAACTTGATGTGGAATGTTAAGGGTTAAATTCCAGAAACCCAGCATGTAATTAACACTCCTGTCAGGCAGTCCTAATCAATGGTGCTAGAAATGATTAAGGTCTACTTTGGGATTCACCTCAGGATGCATGTTTTCATTTGATTCAGATCTGTGTGACAGTTGCCAGATTGGCCAGTACATTAACAATTTGGCTGGGAGCATTGGCATGTGTGAGGTCCCACTGCTTTAGCAGAAATTCCCCAGTTCTGGGGCCATTAACAGGCTTTTTTTGGTACAGATTTCATACTGGGAAGAAAACCACAAAATCCACTCATATAAGGACTGATTAACTGAAGGACAGAATTTTTTACTGATTCCATGTTAACTTGAGCTTGTAAATGTGGAATGGCTGCCACTTTTTATAAGGATGCTGGTTATCTAATATGCAGAGTAACTGAAAATAAAATGGAACTTAGCTTTGGATCTGTGAGCAGGTATATTGACAGAACAACCTTTTACAGAGCAGAGACAATCAGATCCTGAAAAATTCTCTTAGAGTTCAAGCCTACTGTCATGAGGAAATTCGATTAAAATTTTGGAGATATGCTTTTAAGATAAAAGCTGATTGGTTCAGATTTTACTACAGGAAACTAATACTTCGTTAAGGCTCTATTAGATTCTTAGAGATGAGTAGTTCTGTCATAATAATTTCCCATTATTGTCTTTTACTTTCAGTGGGTGAAACAGGAATTTTATGGAACAGTAGAATATTTGAACCATATTTCAAATTCCAAAGCATACTTGACAAATAAGAACATATTCAACAGGAATTTGTTGGAGACACAGCAGAGCAAAACTTCGAAGTGATTTTGTCAAGACTGATGTTAATTTGAGGTAGAGAAATTAGTCAGTTAATATGTTTTCATGAAAGACTCTTTGCACAAGCGAGTAGATTGTGAGTTACCCAACCAGGAGATGAGAATGTCCAGATCTTCAGACTGATGCAGATTGATACCACATAAGTCTTGTTATGTACTATGTTCGTGGTGTTTTGCAGAAAACTAATTTGTATGAAATGAACACATTTCTAAAACCCTAGTAAGGTTTTTCATTTTTTTTCTTTTGTCTTTTTTTAAGTGATTGGACCATTAAATATAAGGCAAGCTCTTTCAAAAAAAAATAAAAAAGTAAAAAAACCAAAAATTATTTCAGAGATATCTCATTAATCCAGCTATTGACAAGAATGGATATATCACCTTGCATAATTGTTTATAAATCAGACCTTACATCATGGAGAATAGTGTCAATTCATTATCCCATGTAGTGTTGAAAACAGTTAAGAAAAGAACCAAATACTCCTCCCGCCCCCAATGAAAATACTTTTTAATGAAGTTGTCAGCTTCAATTAGCTTTGTGAGATACTCAAAGATAGAAATGCTGAAAATTTTATAGAATATATGTACTTATGTCTCAAATATTTTTTCAAATTATCTCTCAGTGTCTTTTACATCTGGCAATGGATCATGCGAAGCATGAAATCTGCATTGGATTTTATGCCTAAGAAGAAAGTACATTTGAAATATTAATCAGGAATTTAAATTGAGCTTTTATTTCCTGTTCTAGATTGAATTATGGCAATATGGATAAAAACTAGCATATTTTTCTGACAAAATCTATGCTAGCCTGTAATCTTTAAAAGTATTACCCCTGTGGTTGCCAGATCGTGTTAAGTAAAGTGAAAGAATTTCTGACTAACAATCTTTTCTGTCATAGCACATCCGGAATTTTCTAATGAGAACTGCCAAATAAATTTCAGAAAAGACCAGGAAAAAATGAAAGGGTGGAGAAGGGTTTGTTAGGAAAGAATGGAAATGAAATTTCAGGAGTGGATGTTAGATTTCCTAAGATTAGAGTTGGACGTTATTCAAAGAATGCAGAGAAAAAAGATCAAGAGAATAACAGCTGTGTTACTGTGAGGTGGGTAAGAAATTCAAGAAGGATATCAGGAAAGAAATTAAAGAGATAAAAATTTAGGATAACTGAGTTCAGGAAAAAAAATGATAGTTAATTTTCCAATAAAAATATGTGACTGCCAAATATTTCTGGAAAAAAGTAATGGAACAAGAGCTATAAGGAGACTTTAAACTGTAGTAAGTTAGGCAGACATAAATGTCTCCTGAGAAAGCACAGTGTGGCACTAGTGGAGGCAACAGAACATGATTGTGAGTGTTTTCTCTCCTTGGTGAGTCTAAAACATAGGAACTGTAGAGTATTCTATATTGTTGAGGAAATACATTGATATTCAAAGTATTACAGATGCATTCCATTATATTTGTAAACAGAAAGTTGTTGGAAATCTTACATTTTATTGGAAAGAGTGAGTCACTCTTCCATAGGATGCAGTCCTCCAGGTGCAGGCTGCTTCAGAATAGGCTACTCTCCCTACAGGCCTCCCTCAGGGTCACAGCCTCCTCTCAGGCATCCACCTACTCTGGCATGGGTCTCCTCCATGGGCCGCAGGTGGATCTCTGCACTCCCATGGACCTCCAAGGGCTGCAGGGGCACAGCTGCCTCACCGTGGTCTGCACCACGGGCTGCAGGGGAATCTCAGCTCCAGCACCTGGAGCACCTCCTGCTCCTCCTTATGCACTGGCTTTGGTGTGTGCAGGTTTGTTCCTCTCACATGTTCTCACCCTGCTGTTCTCTGGCTGGAATTACAACTGTGCAATAACTCTTCTTTTGTTTCTTCTTAAATCTGTTATCACAGAGTTGTTACCAACATTTCTAATTGGCCCAGCCTTGGCCAGTGGCACGTCCATCTTCGGAACTGCCAGGGTTTGATTTTGCCATGCATGCAGGAAGCTTCTAGCAACTTCTCACAGAAGCCACCCCTGTAGTCTCCCCTCCACTTCCAAAGCTTGTCCATACAAACCAAATACATGGTCACATGACATGTTATTTTAACATTTACTTGTCAGAGATTAAATGATAAAAAAATTGCAGTGCCAAATCTAATAAACGTTTTGGTTTTGTAACCAATTTTCTTTTTTTTTTTCAGATAAATCTTTGTAAGTACATATTATTTTACTGTCTGCATCAGTCTTGTGATCACAGTGTTAGGGAGTAAAGAAGTATKTTGGAGAAGTTCCTCTTCCAGAATTTAAAACACCAGCATAAAACAGGGGACAGCACTTTCATGCAGCCACTCTGAACAAAGAAGCAGATAATTTATTTCACTTCCACAAGTTCTATACAGAGAGAAAGCCCATTTGAAAGTTTAATAGAAGTGTTCATACCTAAGCGATAACTTGCAGAAGAAATACATAGAAAGAAAATGGGGAAATCGCTTAGTAAGTGTCAAAACTATAATTTGCTCCTTCCTCTTGATACACTGCCCATAGTTTATCTACTCCACTGCTCTTATGCAGTATAAAGAACAGAAGTTCAGGGTGTAACAGATTAATGACGTGTTTGTAGCAATATGAATGAGAAGGTTAGGAAATTTACATTACTGTAAGCTACAAGATGGATTAATGTAATTTCTGTTTACAGCCTCACATTTAATTCATCAGTTTTTCCAGGAGAAAATGCATTACTGGTATCATGCTTTGAGAGACTTTTGGAGTACGGCTATATTAGTAGTATATAACTGGAGACATTTGTTATAAATACAGAGCTTAATTCCATAAAATGTTGAACAGCTTCCTAATGGAATATAGCTTTTCTTTGATAACAAGGTGAAACAGTGTCAGTTCTGTGTCTAGGTCTTGGAATATAAATGAAACAAAAGTATGAAAGTAAAGGTGATAAAAATTGCAGAGCTCTAAAACTCCATTTTATTTTCTTCATCATATTAGTACCACAACGTTTATTGTTTTTCTGAACTTTGAATTTTCTCTTTCTTAATCTTCTCAAAATATAAAATTAAAGTAAATTAAAACCAGACAAAAATCACAAACATTTTTTCTTATGGGGTGCAACAGGGTAGTCATGACACACTGCTGATACTTAGTTATATTATAATACCCAATTTAGAAGAGGTTTTAAGAAGAAATTTAAATGATATATTGAACAGGAATGGATTTCACGTATGTATGCTGCTGTTTTTTCTCTCCTGAGCTTTTAGTATATCAGACCTGCTACCATTTCTTCAAGTATTTTTACAGTCTTTATGATTATTCTCTTTTTCTGACGAAAAACACCTGGAATGAAGAAAAGCTGCAGTTCAGTACTGTAAAAACTATTTTTTTTAACATTCAAATCCAATTAAAAAGGTAAACGTGTCCTCTTTTAGGGGAAATTGCATTTGTGTAAAAGACAGGAAGCAAAGTAACCTACCTGTGGTGAGAACTAGGTCAGTTCTTGGCTGCTTGCTTTCCATTTGCCTCTACCTCCCAAATCACAGCTCTGTGGCAGGCCTTGCTGTAGTAGTAGGTGGCTCTTTAAACCAGCTCTGCCAGTTTAAAACCTTTTTGTATAAATACGTCGTCTGCAGTAAGGGTGATTTGATAATTTTTATGCTGTTAGGAAATTTAATGGTTTAACAATATAAAATACAAGACAGACAAGGTCAAAAAGTTCAAAGATGGTATTTCACCAGAAAATAATTAATAAATTGGTTATTGGAGCTTTTCTCTTTTGTTCCCAGGGGAATTTAAGACAACCGCAGAAGCAGGAGTTTGTGATGAGGTAGGGAACGTGAAGACTCTATGCAACATTTAGATTCATTGTGTTATCTCTCCAGGCAGGGAGTAGGGAAAAGAAAATGCTAAGGAAATGTGGATTTTATTGCCAAGATCTTGAGGTATTACAGCAATGTGCATTTCTTATTTGTTAGTAAATTAATAGGAACTCATAGTTTACTTACAGTTTACTTATAGTTTACTTATGTATGGGTATAGGAAACCAGAGGTCTGGATGCCACTGAGTGTAGCTCTCATGTACCCTTTCAAAGTCTTGTGTCCTCTCATTAAAATGATGAGTTCACATAATTACTTTGGTATGCAGAAGCATCTGGAAAGATCTGGTAAAACGAACATGGGTATTGTTATTAACAAAAAGCCTAAATGGAAATTAATATTGTAGTGTATTTTTTTCTAGATAAAATACTAAGGGATTTTCTTCTAAGATTATCTTAAAAAAAACCAGTAGAACAATATTTTTGATGATTATGTCTTATATGTTTACAATTGTCTTGGGATGACTCTATTATGTGTATCCCCTATCATGCTCTATGCCCAAAAAGTAATTTTGTGCCTTTTCTGTGCCTTTAACTGAGCTGGGGAAAAAAAAAAAAAAACAAACGAACTTTTCAAAACAGTTTCTCAAGGACACGGAGACACTCCTCTGCGTTCTCTGGCTGCAGGAGCAGGAGGGAGCACCCGGCTTGCTTTCTTCAGCCAGCGGTTTCGGGGTTTTTTTTGCCTTCTCTTCCCGGC
>RAHM01001051.1:5288-16704 GCA_003713295.1 Parotia lawesii
TCTTGGCAAATCTCACTGGTGAGTACAACTTCGGGGAGTAAAACATGGCAGGACACCCAGGGTGGGCAACAAAGGAAAGTCGAAAAAGGGTCTCGACTATAGGGATGACGATCCCAAACTACCTCCAAAGGGTCCTTTAGGATGATGTAAAGGGCTTCGATTTTAGGGGTTAATTGCTGTGGGTACTGTTAGTACTGCAAAACTTTGCAGGTACTTGCTAAACAATGTACTGCTTGCTGAACATTTACTATACCGGCCAGRCAAAGGGGAAGGATGTACGAAAGGATAAGGATAGGATGCCAGACCATTGATAAGAGGAAGAAACCGTGACCAGAAGTCCTGCTTTCGGACCTTGGAACTGGCCCGAACCAGCTTTGGGGTTTGGACTTGGACCAGGACCTCAGAGAGCATGCTCAAGGAAGCAAGGTGAAAAGTTCAAATCTGAGGTAGACTGCTTACTTCATCCCGGAGACCCCAGCCCACGACCACCAGGCAGCACTGCGCAGGCGTAATAAGATGCTGAGCTAATTATAATACGAAGCGGAGACGGATGATGAATATGTATAGGCGTATTGTGTAACCTGATGCATATGCAATTTGTAACCAGATATATTTCAAGCTGGGTACTGCAGTCGGCACGCATGGTTTTTGAGGGCTACCCCCCATGCGTCTGGTGCTGTAATAAACATACCTACTTTACAACTTTCAAGTTGTAGTCTTTTCTGTGTATCAGGAGAATGTTGAGATGGTTTGCGCATTCTCCCAGAGGTAGTTAAGAATATGGACATCCAGAGCGGGCATTATGGTGTATGCCCAGAGGGGGCAATATGGGGAACATGGATGCCCAGAGGGGGCAATAAGAGGCACGGAGAAAGGGTCTCAGCAACCCACGCCCATAGCGCGCAGTATGGTGTTGGTTTGGGAAAGGATTGGTCAAAGAGGAGTGTGGAGAAATATGGTTAAGGCAAATAGCAGTGGGAGGCTATGTGATAAGGAAAGACTGGGAAGTTCTCAGCCTTATCTTCAAAATCTGCAGTCTAATACAGGGCTAGCTGCAAGTCTTTGTATTCCTGGCTTCCAGGATAAGGAAAACAGGGAGGTATTGTTCCTACACCCCCACCCCTCCCCGGGTCATTATGGAGCCAGGATGGAGGATTTGGGTTTGTCCGCTTGCTATCCAGGACTTAAGGGGGGTTCTGTCTGAGGCCAGGCGCGACCGGCAGCACGGGCTGGGGGACCTGTGGGAGGGGGTGCCGGACTGAGCTGAGGCTGTGGGACAGCCGGGGCTCAGCTCTGGGCAGTGCCCAATGCCACCACCCCCGCGGGCAGGGGCTGCAGTGGCTCCCTGGCCCCATGAGGTCGCAGGACGCAGGTCACTGTGCCCGCCCGCTGAACTGCGCCAGCACCTGGTGCTTTACAGAGCTTTTGGTGCTGCGAGAGCAGCCCGGGGGCCCAGATGGGTGTGCTGCGCGGCTGTCTGGACACTGCGGCTGGACGGGGAGTGGCTTTGATGTGCAGTGTAAGGTACAGCTTTGGTATACAGTATAAGAGACAACATGTCACCAAAGCCTGGCCTGATACATGAAGGGATTTTGTTTGTGTCACTGGAGAAACTAGTGACTTTGAGCTATGGGAGAATGAGCACCCACAGCGGGGCTAGAGGAAGGGCAGAATAAGCCCCTGGATGAACTGGTTAGAAAGTGTATGTAGGAAGAGATGAGGAAAAGGTGAAAGCAAATGCAAAGGAGATTGCAGAGTTTTTACAGCCTCTAAGGGATAAACTGCAGAGCCCAAGGGATCCCCCGGGATAGAAGGGATGGGATTGGTCACAAGGACGTGGCAGAGGCATTGCCTCCTTGGCAGGGGAGAGCTGACTGAAACAGCAGTTGGGAAGGAATCTGCTATTGTACCGGGGCTCAACTGAGAAGTGTGTTTCCTAGTAGACACGAGAACTTCTCTATCTATGCCAAAGGGGGAAGAATTGTTCAAATGTTCTTTTCATAAGTGGGAAAGATGATTGGTGAATGTGTGTGTATACGGGGACGTGCGTGAGGGTTTGCTGAATGTGTGAGATGAGTTTGAAAAGCATGAGTTYCTGATTATTCCTAGTTGTGATTGTGGTTTTCTGGGAGGGGATTTGATAGCTGGAGTTGGGAATGCGAGTTGGTGTAGTGGGGTGTAATGGGGAGGCTAGCACTGTTGTGAATGCTGGAGTGAACGCAGAGGTGTGGGCAGTCCCAGGGGAATATGGAATGTCGCAGTTGAGGCCATTACCACACGTATAAATACACTAACAACTCCAGGCAATGGCAAATGCAACCTTTATTTCTAGAAAGGGTCTTTTATACAATGTCTTGGCACTCGTGCTATGTCTCTATTTGCTTCTACGTTAACGCCCCACAAAACTACTGGTTACTTGCAACTAACACCCATCTAAAACAATCTAAAGCAAATAACAGCCTCCCTTTAAACAGCTGTGCTTTCTACATCTGTTGTTTATGGTTTCTTGCTTCTGTTGATGCTATAATTCTCAAGGATACAAGCCAAATTCTCACAGATACACAGTGATTGTGTCCAAGTCGAGCTCTGTGAGACTTTGAGAGCAGCTGTTGGTTTCCACAATGGAACACTGGATATGGAGCCTCTCCATATTATTCTGAGGTGACCTGGACAACTGGTGTCTAAAAAGCAATACCCCCTTTCTAGGGAAGGAAGGAAGGGGTTGCAGCCTGTTGCTGAGCTAAAGGCGGGTCTTTTGGAACCCTGTATGTCCCCCTATAACACTAATTATTAAACCCAGGCACCCCACAGTACCAGACCCTTATACTATCTTGAACCAGATTCCCTCCTCACACTGCTACTAACAGTATTTGCCTTTGAGTGGGAACAAGAGGAAAAAGGGAAAATGGTAAAACAACAATTGGTACGGACAGTCCTTCCACAGGGGTATACAGAAGCATCAGTCTTATTCGGGCAAGCCCTACAAAAAATATTAAAGGAGTTTACTCCACCCCCAGGGATTAGGTTATTGCAGTACGTGAAGGACCTGCTCCTATTGGGAGAATGGGAGGAGGTGGTAAGGGAAGCCACAGTGAAATTGTTTGGTTTTCTGGCTGGAAGGGAGGCTTGGAGTGTCTGAAGGGAAGGCACAGGTGACAGAGAGAAAAGTTGAATATTTAGGGCTTATTTTGACTGAAGGCTTGGAGTGTTAGCCCAGAGGGGGTCCAGGGAATCTTGGAGGTGCCGTTGCCCAGGACTGAAGGGGAGCTGTATTAATAGGGTATTGCAGGACCTGGGTTGAGGACTTTTCTGTTCTGGCTAGACCACTCTATGACTTTTGAACCCAGGATAGTCCCAATGTTGTTGTATAGACACCAGAAGGAAAGCAGAACTTAAGAAAATTAAAAGAAAGGTTGATTAATGCCCCAGCTTTAGCTCTCCCAGGCCCAGAAAAGGAATTGGCATTGAATGTGTGTTGGAAAATATACCAGTTTAAAATTTTTTGTATAACTTTAGTCAAAGGTTTTGTTTGCCTTTGCCCTGGGGGAAGGGAATGGAAGCTTCTTTCCAGGGCATTGTTCCTCTAGGTGAGGCCTGATGAACTTAACATCTCAACAAACTGAGAGTAGCCCAAAAGACAAGGGCTATCAGCTGCCATTAATGGAACATCAGCTCCTAACCTCACCCCTGGCTGGTCGGAGACACCTAGTCTAAGAAAAGAGAGATAAGGAAGAAGACCTAATTAGCATAGGAGGCGAAGAAACCTGGATCCAATAAGAAACCAAATACTAAGAACTACTCAACCTGGGACCAATGAGGACTGACCCAATACATTTCTATGAGTTTTGACTGTATAAAATATCTGAAAAATCTTGTAAAAACCATGTGTCATGGAATGATTCTCTCTGCACACCTGGGCTATGAGTGGATGAGATGATTTCTGTGGTACATCCTGGCCAGAACAACATCCTGGCCAGAATAAAGTAATGCCTTGACTCTCTAACATTAAAAATGTTGTTGGAGGGTTTTGTTTTTCCCGCAGTTTTGGTGACATGTGGACTGGTTCCAAAGACTGATTTCTCCTGTGTGAATCATTCATGAATGTGGAAATACTCTTAGTAAATACTGCTTTTCTGGTGATCCTGTAATAAATGAGTGAATGATAAATGTTGTCTTTTGCATATATGATTTTAACATTTAAAAGTGATAATATACTATGTAGAAATAGTGTTAAGGTAAAATGTAGTTAAGTAGAAACAAGATTAAGGTAAATTGTAACTTCGAAATAGTTGTAATATTTTGGGAAACGTAGTAATAAACACATGGTAATAAATGTCTTTTAAGTTGAGAAACTACAGAGCCAGAAACCAGGACATCTTAAAGAAACAAAGAAGATAAACCGCATGCATCCCAGGAAGTCTGTTATCTCATCAAAACTCACACCTCCCAAGGAAACTGTCAGCTTCAAATTAAGTTGGAGACTGAGGAGGCACCAGAGAGGAGGTGCCTGTCTTCAATTCTGAAGTGATCCAGAGGACCGAGGCGAGGTGGCATCGTGCTGGTGGAAGGGGGCAGGGACCGGAGAGGGGGGAAAGTTGAGTGAAGTGTAAATTACTTTATGAGCTTAATGAATATGTAACAGTTTAAAGAGAGTACTTAAGTTCACAGTAAAATGAATGGAGCATCTCCTCTGTCAATATTGCTAAGCACCCCAGCACTGTGATATTCCTTTGTTCTACTAATAAATGTTCAATATTATGCTGCTGAAAATTCAGCTCGTGAACTCATTTTTCTCAACAGGAAGCCCAGTTAGAACAGATGCTGCCTTTGGACTTTGCTGCTCATAACATCCAGCCAGGACCGCAGAGACAGCAGCCAGGACAGCTGCACATGGATGGACCCATCAAACTCAGGCCAAGGCCTCTAAAGCCCTGGAGATTTGGACTTCTCAGCTGGAAGAAAAAGATGGGAGACCTCGGCTAGCAGTAGCCATGGATCATCTACAAGGATTAATGGGCTAATATGAACCGTCATTGCCTACTTTGTTCTCTGTATTTACTGTATTCTCTACTTCTCTGTATTCACTTGCCACACCTGGTGCAGGGACCAGACGTGGAAAAGTTGGGAGGGGATGTTTCAAATATTCCAGGTTGTTAAAAAAGAAAGAGTTAATAATAACTAGGGTTTATAAAGACAAATTGAGAAATATGAAGAAAAGGGATTGAGAAGAAAGATGTGTGCTAATGTCTTTGCAAACAATTTATTGTGTGTTAACATCTTTGAAATAGGTCTTAATGCTTCTACTGACTTTGGGCAGCAGGTTCCTTACCGGGACCAGACAGCTTGGCTCCTGAAATAGACAAGGGTCTGCACAAGCCTGAACTTCTGAACTTTGGGGTAAAACAGTAGGGTCTAGGTGGGGTATGGGGTAGGTGGTTCAGGAAGGCTGTACCTTCCTAGTACCTCAGCCAATGGGGAAAGGAAGAGGGCAACCTGCGACTGGAAGTTAGGATAAAAGGGAGGCTGTGCCCTCTGAAACCTCGAGAGAAAACCCATGGCTGTGTTCCCAGTGGACGCTCTCCCTTTATTCAAATAAAGTTGAAGCACTCCTCTGTCTCCTTTTTGGACATAAACCTCTGGCATTTGTGGATTTTCCTGACACATTGTCTTGGGGTGACTTTATGATGCTGTATCCCCTATTGCCTGCCCTATGCCCAGATATGAATCCTGTGCCTTTCTGTGTCTTTAAGGCAGACCCGAGAGAGGGGGGAAGGCGGTGGAATTCCTTTGGTGGCTGTGTTCAAAAACACAGATAACTCGCTCGCTTCTCCTCAGCTCTCGGTTTCTGCAGCAGGGAAGAGAGTTACATTCCTTTGCTTTTTAGCTAGCTTCTCATTCATTAGTTAAGGAAAAAGGTTTTCTTGGGGCTTTGGCTTCTTCTTCTCTTCTGGACTGTTCAGCAACACCAGAACATCACTGGGAGGCCTTACACCGCACCCCAGCTCCGGAGAGAGCCACACCCAAAAAGGACTTTGAAAATCTTCCCAGGTCTTCTCCACAGCAAGAGGTTTTATTATTTAACATTATTCATTCTTTTTTTCCGTGCCTTCGTGCTTCCTGCTTGTTAAATAAATAACTTTTTTTTCACTTTCCTCTGAGGAATTTCCTTCTGAACCTGGTGGGGGAGGGTCGGCTGAAACCTGCTTTCTATCAGAGGGATGTTTTTCTCCAATTTGTCTCAAACTGAGACACACATCCTTTTTATTTCTTTTGTTTTAAAAAATTTAGTAAGGAGTACCTAATATCAAAGAAAATTTACCTTGTAATTGTTTCAGAGAAATTACCTGTGGTAAAATAGATGACTCAATCTTTGATATCAAGTTCCTGTCTTTACTGACAGATATATTTTAGTCATTATGTATCAGCTTTAGGTAGTAACAGGTTAAAAAACCTAGTGTCTTCACAAAGTTGATTAAATAGCTAGTTCATTCTTGGTAGTATGCATGTATTTCAGACTAACTCCACCATAACAAAGATATATTAATTGGATAGTTCTGCAACTGGTCTCATTAGAGGCAAAGCTTAGTAATTAAATTTAATCACTACTGGGTATCTGTTATGGGTTTTGGCTTCTTAGTGAATTTTTCCCATTGTCATCTGAAAGATGCTGGGAGAAGGAGGGGGTGACACCCCAGGGATGGGTGGCGGGTGATTGAGTTAAACAGAAGAAGTGATTGATAGCCCGGGCATACCACCAAAATCGTTTGGGATGGGGAATAGGGGTTTGGCAGTTTTTAGCTGGGTGTGTTCTGTCTTCTGTGCTGGGAGCGGGGTCTGTCATGTGCTTCGTCCTGGACTTTCCTGTGTGGCGGCTGGACACTGCTGTGGAGTTCTGCCTGCCACCTGCCTGTGCCCGCTGCTCGCGCGTGAGAGAGAGGGTCCCAGCCACCCAGCATTGACTGAGACTTTGGCAACTGCCAGCACCGAGAGACCGGCACAGTCCACATGAGTGTGCAGGGGAAACACCCCCCTTTCTCTCTCCCATGCCGATGCCGCTGTTACCACCTGGGGAGGTTCTGCGCTCGCATCGGAGTGCCCCCTGCCGGCTGCGAGTGAGTCACTGCAGTCTTTGCCCCCTGAAGCATGCCAGCGCTTCCTGCTGGCTGTGGTCCTAACCACACCAAAGAGGGAAAATTGTACTTAGCAGGTCGGAAACTTCTGTTAGTGCATTGTTGTTTGTTCTGTTCTGTTCTGTTCTATATATTGTCTAGTAAAGAACTGTTATTCCCTTTTCTACATTTTTGCCTGAAAGCCCCGTAATTTCAAAGTTATAATAATTTGGAGGGAGGGGTCTTCTTTCCATTCCAGGAAGGTTACTGCCTTCCTTGGCAGGCATTTGGCTTTTAAACCAAGACACTATCTTGACACATTAATCCAAATTACTTTCCTTCTAATTCAGTGTTCTGTTCCTAAGAAGGAAAATTTGCTGAGAAATATTTTAATAAATCTATGATAATAAAGCTATAATTAAAAGGGAGTCTTTTAGTTACCTTGAAGGGCTTTTTCTTATATTGCCTTAAATACACAAATTTATATTTTAATCTAAGAACCTACAATCAGTAAGTGATATACCTGATATATGTAAAATAGCTCCAGTTGTAAATGCAGTAGAGTTCCCCACTCTGATGCCTTTTTCAACCTAGAAATGAAACAACACACACTTTGGAGATAATATTAGTATGGGATGTAATATAATAGTGGATCTTTATTGAAGGCTATGGAGAATTATAAGAGAATTAGGTTGTGAGCTGTAAAACCTGCCTGCAGAGGCACATGGCAGAACAAAGGAGCACATGGCAGCACAAAGAAGCTTGTCTCCACCAGGCCCTGGTGGGAGGAGGTGTCACACAGCAGACCCCTACGAAGTGTGTTGCTGATGTGGCAACACAGGATAGGTAACACCATATAAGGAAATACTGTGCCTTAGAAAAGTGTATAAAACCAACTCACTCCTTTGAATAAACGATTCAGATTCCCTGCTGGTCTGGGTCTGAGATTCAATCGCCGACAAATGGTGTCCACGTGTGTAGAATTTATTATACCCCTATCTGTGCATCTGTCGGTGAGCCCCATGGGACTTGAAGTGCTGCTGCAAGAAGCAGGAACACTGGCCAGCGATAATCCCTACAAATTGTAGGTGAGCCATGGAGGACATAGGGGATGGTGTATCCCAGGAACAGAACATCCCAGAGATGTTAAAACAGATTTTAAAGAAACATGGCAGGAAAGTTGAGTCTACAGATTTGAACAGACCCTTGTTCTGGGCAAAGAACTGTGATTCAACTTTAGATAGGACCAATATTTTTGATCCTCGGACATGGGATGCTTTAGAAGCAGCGCTGACAGAGCTTTTGTGTCCTTGGAGGACTGTGTGCAAGGCGCTCATGGCGCATGCGGCACTCAGAGACCAGACAAAGAAAGACGCTTGTGCCACCGCAGCAGCCGTGCCAAGCCCTTCTGCACCACCAGCGAGCGACCATAAGTCTGTCGGGGCTGTGGGAGGAGAACCAGAAGATGGCCCCTCGTTCCCCAACCCGTTTGACCCTGGAGGGAAGCCAGACAGTACCATAGAAAAGCACGCGCTGCCCCACGCCATGTGGCATCAGCTGGAGCCGGGGCGTCCCATCCTGGTAGCGTGTTCCCTCTCCATTTGCTCTCTGCAAAAGTGCAGCAGCAGCGGCAGATGCGGCAGGGAAGAAAGCAAACGTGCGATGCCGGGGAGCACACGCCGGCAAGCGCATGGCGGCGTGGCGCCAGCGAGCACATGGCAGAGCCACGCCGCAGCTGCGAGCACATGGCGGCGAGCCTATGGCAGCGAGCACATGGCAAAGCCATGCAGCTGCAGCGCCCAGCAGCCGCCCCCACGCCTTAGACAGCCGGCGGGGCCGCGGCTCCGCTCAGCGCATGGCGGGGGCTGCGGACGGCTCTCTGCATGTGGGAGGTGAGGAGATGGGCCAGCGGACCTCTGCAGGCTGCCAGACTCGTGCAGCTGCCCGACCCGCTACAGCCAAGCTCCCGTTCCTTGCGGACTCTCGGGAGCTGATACTGTGCTAGAAAAAAGGACTAAGTGGACCAATAGCCCCTTCCCCAGGGGTGGGGAGGCTGCAGCATTCAGCATTGGCACCAGCTTGTGCGGGAATAAGCACAGGCTGCTTAGCTGCAGGCTAAGCATATCCTTCCCGCAGCTAGTCCATAGAACTCTTCTGTTTTCGTTATTCAAAATGTTGACCCTATCTCAAAGATTGCTTTTTTTACCACACCACCTTGTAATACCCTGCATTGTTCTGATTGCTTTTTGTGATAGATAATAATTATAATTTGTAAGTTATTTTTTTAAGCAGGAATTAAGCTTGTTACCTTTTAAAACCTCTTAGAGAGTTCATGTTAATATAATTGTAATTTTCCAAGACCTAGATTTATATATATTCTGTGAAACAATGAAGTATTTAAGCAGTTAATGATATTACCTTGCTTATTTTTACTTAGTGCCCACTTGTTGTAGTTGCATTAAATGTATTATTTTACTGTTCATAGTAAGAAAACTGCATGTTATGTTACACGTTTTCCTGAATTTAGTACATTGAAAAAGTTAGTGTTACATATGGTTAGAACAGAAAAAGGGGAATGCAGAGATGGGGTGTGCCCCCCGCGAAAGACTAAAAAAGTTTATATGTTCTCAATTTTTCAGTTGCATTCAGAATGATATTAATAAAATTTTTAAACAATTTTATAAGTATTTTAAAGAAACCCTCTCAGTCAAGGCTTAAGGCTCTGGCCAAGCCCTAGCCCTGGCTGACTAGGGATTTATACCATCAGACCCAAGTGTTTCTGCTCTAAAAGTGTAATCAAGTCATTTTGACTTGCTAATTTGATCTTACAAAAGCTAGACCCTCTTTCAAAGTAAACTTRAAAGTCTTGCCTAGGAAAGACTCTCTAAGTCTTCACTATGAAAYGGGACCTCCCAGCAATTACAGACTCTGGGTGATGGTAAAAGTTTTAGACAACTTTACATTGTTTCTCAAAGTTCTATCTGTTCAATCACTGTCATAATTCTTATTTGTATAAAACAGAAAAGGGGGAATTATGGGGAATTATAAGAGAATTAGGTTGTGAGCTGTAAAACCTGCCTGCAGAGGCACATGGCAGAACAAAGGGGCACATGGCAGCACAAAGAAGCTTGTCTCCACCAGGCCCTGGTGGGAGGAGGTGTCACGCAGCAGACCCCTACGAAGTGTGTTGCTGATGTGGCAACATGGGATAGGTCACACCATATAAGGAAATACTGTGCCTTAGAAAAGTGTATAAAACCAACTCACTCCTTTGAATAAACGATTCAGATTCCCTGCCGGTCTGTCCGTGATTCAATTGCCGACAAAGGCCTCCAGGGGCAGTTATGGAAAAAGGTCAACTAAAACCCACCCCCCACGGGGGTGCATACAGTTTTATAAGTTTGGTAAATTAGCATAATTGACAAAAAGGCACCAATTAGGAGTACAAGTGGTGATGCAATTCCCCTCCAGTCCAAGTCCCTTCTAAGTCCTCCCCCCTTCAGATGGGTCTGTACTTTGTTTATGAAAATGTGTCTCAAAGAGCTGTTTTTCGGCCTTGGTTTCTAAGGAGAACCAAGATAGGATAGGGGCTATGGAACATGTTTTGTCTTTCTGCCTAGGAAAATGCTGAAGCTAAGTTACAATAAGAAGCTACAAAGCTACAAATATATGTGCAAAGAATACAGAGAATATATAAAAGAAGAAAAGGTAAAAACCAAAATGGCATCAACTCTGTCATTGTGTACTTGACAGTATTCACTATCAGAGGAAGTAAACGATAGAAAGTCCCAGCATTTGCTTAAAGTATATAAAGAAAATTTGATAAATATCTCTTTTGTCCCCATTAACTTAGGCTTCAGTTTTCAAGTTCTTTAGAAACAAAAGCTTATACTTTTATTCTATATTGTTGACTAAGTTGGTTCTGACTCATACCTTAATGAAACAAATGATCCCATACATTGTTTCTCACTGAATTAAAATATATTATTAAACATATTTATAAAGCTCCTTTCATCAAAAAGCACTTAAACTTTCAAGATATGATACCCTGGGACTCTGGTAGGAGGTAACAGCCTGTGAGCAGTCAGTGATTGTCTTAGGTTACAATGTAAGATGTAACCAAAAGTTTGTATTCTATTGCCATCTACTTAAACTGTTAAGAAAGGATGGGCAGTATTCTTTATCTCCTCCATGAGTCAGCCCTGATAACTCCCTCTGGGAGCTACCTGTGCTAATGGGCCATCAAGGTCTCCCAGCATGACTCATAGAATTACATCATCCCATTGTGAGATGCTTTGCCCAGGGGG
>RAHM01001053.1:2454-13722 GCA_003713295.1 Parotia lawesii
TTCAACAGGACCACTTCATCTGGACTGCTACCACCACCCTGACTAACAGGGTGTCAGGTTGTATCCTAACTCTGTCAGTGTTCTTGTACTATTGCATTTATTTTAATTTTCCTATTAAATTATAATTCTGACTTGTGATCTCCCACTGGTTTGTTTTCAAACTAGTACACTCACTCTTGCTTTAGTTATATAGTTTTTGTTTTCCTTTTACATATGAGAATATTAACCTGTTGTCATGGTTTAGCCCCAGCTGGCAGCTAAGCACCACACAACTGCTTGTTCACTCCCGCTCGGGTCGGATGGGGGTGAGAATCCAAAGAGTTAAAGTGAGAAAACTCATGAGTTGAGATAAAGACAGTTCAAGAGGTAAAGCAAGTGCAGCATATGCAAGCAAAGCAAAACAAGGAATACATTCAATACTTCCCATTTGCAGGCAAGTGTTCAGCCATCTTCATCATTTTTTCAGCAGGGCTCTATCACTTTTTAACAGTTATTTGGGAAGACAAACACCGTTACTCTGAATGTCCCCCCCCTTTCTCCTTCTTCCCCTTGCTTTATATGCTGATTATGATGTCATATGGTATGGAATATCCCTTTGGGGTCAGCTGTCCTGGATGTGTCCCCTCCCAACTTCTTGTGCACCCCCAGCCTACTCACTGCTGGTGTGAGAAGCAGAAAAGGCCTTGACTCTTTATGAGCACTGCTCAGCAAAAATGAAAATACTCTTGTATCATTGTTGACTGGAATCAGAAGAAAAACTTTTCCAAGCAATATTAAAGTAGTAATATAAAAAGCAGTTCTTTAATGAAAGCTTTCAGGTGCACAAAATACAGCTATGCGCACACATGGTACAGTATTTCTACAATTTTTTAAGATTAATTAATTAGTATATCTAGCAAGTACATCCAATAGGAGAACACTTGTCCTGGTAACCCACCCCTGTGTCTGCCCCTTGGAGACTCTCCAGGGGCTTCTTTGCCCTATTTCTTCTTATGTCTCCTAAGTTCTGGTGCAAAAGTGTCCTTGTTAGAAATTCTTTTCTTGAAAATAAGACTAAACAGAATTTCAAGAATGCGACATAGCTACTGTTTTAAAGTGTGAAAAACGGTAAGAAGGTGCTAAAAGCCATAAAACTATGTATAAAAAATCTACAAAGATATGAAAAACGTAAAAATCTTTAGGCATCATCATCACTGTTTTCAGGACAAATCCAAAACATAGTCCCATACTAGCTACTATGAAGAAAATTAACTCTACCAGATAAAATGCATCACACCTCTGATATGTTGAAAGCCTCAGTTGTGTGGCATACTGTACTGTGACGGAACTGAATAGCATTTTTGGTCAAATGTATATTCATTAACCACACATCTGTGATTCAAATTCAGTTCTTGTCTTTTTAGTTAATGTGTTCAGAGCCTTTATTTTCTCCTTCCAATGTCAATCTTCATTCAAATAATAGGCTTCTATGACTTTTGTTTTGATGGGCTCTTTACCTTTCCAGAGTTAATGAACTGGTTCTGCTGTGGTAATATGCCTCAAATTACATTTGGGTATGCTTAATTGGGAGGTAAATGGAAAATGTATCTAATATTGAAGACAAGAACTAAAGTTTAGGTTTGACTGAAGAAGTAATTGTAGAGACTCAGAAGAGTGATAAGAATTAGTGTAACTGTTATGTCAAACAAAAGGGCTATAAAAGTCACCTTTGCATAACCTTTGTGTTTGTGCAAGGGATTGGCATCAGGAAAACATTTACCCAACCTCCTATAGCTTGGTGATTTAGGAGATGAGTTGATGCTGAGGGTACAAGTGACATTTGTATGGAGGACTAACATGTGCATTGATTCCCCTGGCCTAAATTCCTCTGCCTTTAGCTTTCACTTAAACAGTGCTCTCATTAGTCTGTTCTGTATTGCATCTAATACCCAACATAGGAGAACATCACATTTTCTGATATATGGGCTTCAAGGAGCCTTAACTCCTAGCTGAATAATACAATTCTGCTGCTGAAATCAACTGGTCTTGGCTGCTCTCGCTGCCAAGCATGTTTCTGAGAGTTCACATGTACCCCTTTGTAATGAGGCCAGATTGAAACCCTTTGACTATGAGTACCCCAAATCCTATTTTTTTCCTTAGCTTTTATTTTAGGCAGAAAAATGTATTAAGAATTTACCTCTTAAAGGGAGATGAAGGCAGGGACAAAGGATATGTTTCTTCACATCTGGAAATGGGAGAAAACAAAAGAGTTAAAAAACCTACGAAGTTAAACAACTTAAAATTCTGGTACTTAATATCTTTGGGATTTGATGATGGCAGCATTCCCTGAAGAATACAGTAATCTATTTGTCAGTAAAATGTAGCTAAATTTAAACTGACAGCCATCTTAGTGATACATAAATATTTTTAGATTTCTATGCAATCCTCTATGTCTTGGTAATGATCATGTGGAAAAATAAGTTGTAAATTCTAAAGTACAGTAATTTTTTTATCTTATGTAATTTTATTTGCTAAGCAGTTAACTTCAAACCATGCATGTTATACATATTTACTGTTGCTAGGAAAATGTTTAGATGTGAAGCTCCAAAAAGTGAGGGTTTCACAACACATATTCCTAACCCTAATTAATGTTAGTTTTAGAATAATTGCATTGGACCAACCAGTTCAGTTTCAGATTATGAGTTAGGATTGTGTCCTGGTTTCAGCTGGGATAGAGCTCATTTTCTTCTCAGTAGCTGGTACAGTGCTGTGTTTTGGATTCAGTATCACAATAATGCTGATAACACAGCAATGTTTTGGTTGTTGCTGAGCACTGCTTACCCTGAGCCAAGGGCTTTTCAGTGTCTCATGCTCTGTCAGTGAGGAGCTGCACAAGAAGCTGGGAGGGAACATAGCCAGGACAGCTGATCCCAACTGGCCAAAGGGATATTCCATACCATAAAACATCATGCCCAGTATATAAACTGCAGGAGTTACCCAGAAGGCGATCGTAGTTCGTGGATGGGTTTGGTATCAGTCAGAGGGTGGTGAGCAATTGTATTGTGCATCACTTGGTTTTGGGGTTTTTTTCTCTCTCTCTTTATTGTTATTATTATTATTATATTTTACTTTGTTTCAACTATTAAATTGTTCTTCTCTCAACCCATGAGTTTTACTTTCTTTTTTTCTGATTATCTTCCCCATCCCACCAGGATGTGTGGGGAAAGTAAACAAGCAGCTGTGTGGTATTTAATTGCCAATTGGGGTTAAACCATGACACATTAATTTAGAATAATGAGGGTATTAAAAGATTTTTGAGAAGATGGGTGTTTGAAGTAGTACATATCCTGCAACATGCAGTGTAACAAGATGAAGTTACACATGTATTGATGCCCAGTAGTTTAAAGGGATAGATGGAAGGTGAGGACTGGGTAGGTGGTGCAACAGGGTTGAATTGATATTTAGAGGTGGCTGTCTTTATATGACTACAGCTGGGTGCTGACTTTTGCTTTAGAAAGCTTGCATTTTGCTTTCATATGTATATTAATGCACTTGCCTGCCCTATGCAGGAACACATACAGAAGTTCTTAGGAAAAAATTATCATGTAAAGTGAAATGTGTACATTCCAGTGGAAACAATTGACAGATAAGTTGTGTGCAACAGTATTCCATAGAAATCAGATTCATTACTTTTACTCTCTATCCTTCAGGGAACAACCCATCTTCAGCACCCGAGCTCATGTCTTCCAGATTGACCCAAACACTAAGAAGAACTGGGTTCCCACCAGCAAGCATGCTGTTACTGTGTCCTACTTCTATGACAGCACAAGAAATGTCTACAGGATAATCAGTTTGTATGGCTCAAAGGTAAGCTTTATTTCGGAGAATTTGCTTGCTGATCGACTTTTGTGTTTTCCAGTCTAATGTCCCTCATGTGTCTTATGAGATGCTTTTGTTCAGTAACAGATTATTGAAATGTTAAAAGGGTTGCATTGCTTCATTATGTATTTTAAGTGTTTATTGGAAAATACTATTTTTCTTGCATTCACATTTACTTTGATAAATCTGTTGCTGAATTTAAGCAATGACCTGTTACTTAATTAATATATTGAGCAGTCTAAATATTCTCTGCGAGATGCACCAAAAAGTACAAATAGGGTTACAATAACCTGTTTTCATCTCCACATTCAATACTGTTATCAATATCATTGGCTTCAGGATTATGAAAGATGCATGTAGTGCCCATAATCACTTGGTAAATCATAGAATCATATCATAGAATGGTTTGGGTTGAAAGAGGCCTTAAAGATCATCTAGTTCCAACCCCATTGCTATGGGCAGAGACACCTTCCACCAGACCTCTGTTATATAATCTTCCAATTTTTGCTGTAGAGAATGGATTTCCTCCTAATAAAGCTCTCCATGGTAAGCTTTTATCAAAACTCAGTTGGGTTGGGTTTTTTTTAGTTGGCTTGTTTTTTTTGATTTAGGAAAGATAATGTGTTGAGCTGCTATTGTAAGAAACCTTGTCTAAGAAATTAATTTGGAAAACTGGGAGAAAATATTTGACTGTTTCTTAGGTTCTAACTCAAGTGGGTATAAAAACAGTAACTTTACAAATGACGTCAGAAATTTCTGCAGTAAGGACATTAATGATACCCAGTGTGTAATCAAAAGCTATAATCCTTTCAGGAGGCTTTAATTTGCAACTTATGGAGATGTGTCAGTTCACAATGGTTGGAACTAAAATACCCTAGCAGTATTCACAGAGATTTCTTGGCTATTTATTGAGAACTGAAAAACATTAATTTGCTAAATGACATGCATGTGGCTACTCACTTGCAGTGGCTAGACACTGAGCAGAAAGACAGTAAGTGATGGCAACTCATGCATGTGTCCACTTAGAGTGCAGTAAGTAAAGTCTGAGAGTGTATTGGGTTTGTGTGGCAAGGTTTGGTGGGGGGGGGCTACAGGGGTGACTTCTGTGAAAAGTTTCTAGAAGCTTCCCCCATGTCCAATAAAGTCAATGCCAGCCGGCTCCAAGATGGACCCACTGCTGGCCAAGGCTGAGCCAATCAGCGACAGTGCACCTTTGTGAGAACATACATATTCAAGAAGGGGGGAAAAAAACCCTGGCAACTTCAGCTGGAGAGAGGAGAAGGCCCCAAGATGGCACCATCCACAGACGACCCCTGGCTCGAAAGACAAAGGGAAAATGGCAGAAAAACCCTCCACCCACAAGATGGCACCCTCCATAGACAACTGTGTGTGGAGAGAAAAAAACACAGATGGCGGCAACCCTCCCCCCTCTTCCGGCTACATGTGGAGAAAGAGAACAAAGAAAAAAGAAAACCCAATGTAGAAAACCAAACATCCGCAAATACAAAAAAATCTCCCTCTTCCCCCAAACAACAACCAACAGGGAACAAGGACAAATCAAAAAGAAAACCTGGAGTCCAAAAACAGCAAAATGCCCCTATTATCTCTCTAGTGGCAGCAGCTCCACCAAGAAAGGCAGCAGAAACACTCCGGAAGCTGGAACTCAGTCGACAGCTGGAACTCATGGAGGGACTTCGCCTTCTCCTTGGCAGAAGCAGCAGGCAGTTGGCTGGGGCGACTCAGACTCTGCCTTCCYGCTTTGACCTGGCACTGCTGGCAGGTTGAAACAACCATATGGAGTGGGGCTGTTCTGTTCTCAGCGCAATGTTGCAGCTGTAGACAGGTATTTGTGGCATTTACCTTGGAGCAGTCTAGGACCGTGAAACACAACCTCTTGGAAAAGCAACCCCCTTGGGAAAAAAAACAAAGAAAACCAAGGGGAGCCTCTGCCTGTGCTGCCTCAGCTCGGTCTCTCTGCAAGAACAAAAGGAAAAGAGCAAGAGCCAAGAGGCAAGAGACCTCTGCCTGAGCAACCCCGATATTTAAAAGATCTGCACCTGCCGGCCCCGCAGTTCTGTTTCCACCCACTGGGTCTTAAAAAGACAGTAGCAATTTCGGGCACAGATAGATATGGAATACAATAACATTTTGGGTTACCCAGGACATTATCCCCCCCTTATTCCATATAATCTCCCTAATGCCCAAATTATTACCTTTCAGCTATACACATATATACATATATACATATAGCTATATACAAATACAATTATTATTTCAGTAGCTACTGACCATCCCTCAGGATATGGATTGAGATGATTTGGTTCATGACTGGTATAATGGGAGCAGTCCATTCTCATTGTCCATGGTATTTACGACATGCAGTGGCAGTCTGTAAGGCCCCAAAAACTGGCTCAATGACCCTCTTAAAAGGGCTTACAGTTTTTTATGCACCCTGAGTTAGACGCATGGGAGAAATCCCAACAAGATATTCTCAAGAGGTCAAAACAACAAAAAACCTTTGCTGGCAACTTCAGAAAATCAGAGAATTTTGGTAAAAGTTTAGAGCAGCATTCAATCAACATAAAACATTTCACAAAGCATTTAGTCCATTCAACTTAGCAAACTCCAACCCCATCCAATTTTAAGTTACTCAAAACTCTGAGAATAGGGAATTAGAAGAAGGAGAAGAAAAACAGAAAGAGAGAAAGAAAAGACATTGAAAAGAATGAATATAGCTACCACTCCTTGGTTGCAGCAGTATCTCAGCTGATATATAATCCGAGGAAAGGTAGGGTCAAGACGTGCTCTCTTCATGTTCTGGGTTAAGTACCTTTTGGCTTTCCTGGGTCCTTCCCCCAGGTGGGACTTCTGGTCATCTGGCCACTCTGGGGCTAGATTGGGGTGGGGTGTGGAGCACTGCTTCCAGTGTGCCGGGGATTGGCGGCCACGGCAGGGGCTGGGATATAGGCCGGGGGGGGGGTGGGGTGTGCAGAGCAGTGCATTGCCTCACCAGAGCGAGACCTGACCTGCCCCTTCCCCCACACATGCGCCTGAAATGTTTCAAGCCAGCAATCCTTCCAGTCTCTCACACAGTGCTATTCAGCAACCAGTGTTACATATGCAATTCACCATTACAGGCTGTTCTCACCCAAAGTCAAATCCCCCTGAGGTACACAATGTGTTTCCCCTCCCTCTGCATTACCCAAGTGTAACCAGGTCCTTGAGCAAAAACAATCCCATGGATGAGTTTGCCTTTGCTTGAGGTGGAATTAATCCAAACTATCTTTCCTAACATACCACTCATATGCACCACAGAGACTTTGTCTGCTGTATGCAGGGATTCGGATTGGGCAGGGCCAGCTCAGTTAGTAGAACCTCTGGAGTTGACTAACCAGGTAGCCTTTGCTAAGTGTAGATCCCACTACTTCAAGGTCCCACCACACATTGCCTTGACTGTGGCTTTTAACACTCCATTGCACCGTTCAACTTTCCCAGCGGCTAGTGCATGATAGGGAATATGATACAACCACTAAATACCGTGTTGTCTAGCTCAGGTGTTTATGAGGCTATTTTTGAAATTACTCCCATCGTCTGACTCAATTCTTTCAAGGGTATTGTGTCACCACAGAACTTGTTTTTCAAGGCCCAAGGTAGTGTTCCAGGCAGTGGCGTGAGGTATAGGTTATGTTTCCAGCCATTCAGTGGTTGCTTCTACCACTGTAAGCACATAGTGCTTGCCTTGGTGGGTTTGAAGGAATGTGATGTAATTGACCTGCCAGGCCTCCCTATACTTACATTTAGACAACTGCTGCCCATACCACAGGGGCATTACCTGCTTGGCCTGCATGTTTCAGAGTCATGGATTGCCTGGGATATAGTGCCTGTGGTTAAGTCCACCCCTCAGTCACAAGCCCATTGTCAGTGATTGAACACGGACTTCGCCAGGTGCATGCAAAGCCGAATTTTATTGTACAAGGCACATCTTTATATACTGTTACAAACTAACAGTTCAGCAGCTACAAAACTTCAGTTTCTAAGGTTACATGTTTTACATCTCCAAGGACCAGAGATTACAATCTCCTTGCCCAATCTCCCGTTAACTATCCTACTCTTTGTTTCGCCTCCTGCTCTTTGTCTTGCCTCTGCCAGTTGCGGCCTGCCCGTCTCTCCCAAGGCCCCACGCCAGACAAAGCCATTCTCCGTGGCAACACTCTGAACCCCCACACCCATCTGTATATTGCATCTCTTCCCTGATGACCTGGGGCATCATGGGCCTACTGAGCTATAAATATCTCACCCTTATGTTGCCAGTCCAGATCTACCTGTGACACTGATTTTGGCAGCCCGATACACCTGTTAGTTGTTACAGTGCTCCTCATTAGCCCACCTCTTAGGCACGTGCGCATCTATATGATGGACTTTCAGAGTCAGCTTCTCTACTCGGGCAGCAATTTCTTGCCACACTTCACACTTTGGCAGCCCATATGGATTTGCCTCTGCCCGGCCAATCAGTCTTTTTCAATCGTTCCAGGCACTCCCAGAGAGCATTTGCTACCATCCAGGAGTCAGTGTAGAGGTAGAGTGTTGGCCACTTCTCTTGCTCAGCAATGTCCAAAGCCAGCTAGATGGCTTTCAGCTCTGCAATCTGACTYGATCCACCTTGTCCCTCGGTAGCTTCGGCAACTCATCATGTAGGGGTCCATACGACTGCTTTCCATTTTTGATTTGTCCCTATGATATGGCAAGAACCGTCAGTGAAGTGAGCATGTTGCCTCTCACTTTCTGGTAGCTGGTTATATGGTGGGGCCTTCCCAGTATGTGTCACCTGCTCTTCTTCCTCTTCTGATGACAGTCCAAAATTTTTGCCATCAGGCCAGTTCATTATGACTTCCAAGATCCCTGGATGATTTGGATTTCCTATTTGAGCTCACTGTGTGATGAGACCAATCCACTTATTCCATGTCGCATCAGTGGCATGATGTGTTGCGGGTACTTTCCCTTTGAACATCCAGCCCAGCACTGGCAATCAGGGTGCCAGAAGGAGCTGTGTTTAGGTACCAATCACTTCTGAGGCAGCTCAACCCACTTCACAAGCTGTTAGAATCTCTTTTTCAGTTGGGGTGTAGATGGCCTTGGATCCTCTGTGTGCCCAACTCCAGAACCCCAGAGGTCGTTCTTGAGTCTCACTAGGTACCTTTTGCCAAAGGCTCCAGGAAGGACCATTCTCCCTGGCTGCAGTGTAGAGCACGTTCTTCACATCCTGTCCTGCCCTGACTGGTCCAAGGGTTACTGCATGAGCAATCTCCTGTTTGATCTGCTCAAAGACTTGCTGTTCTTCAGGGCCCCACTTGAAGTCATTTTTCTTTCATGTAACAAGGTAGAAGGATTTACAATCTGGTTGTACTTTGGGATGTGCATCCTCTGAAAACCCATGGCACCTAGGAAAGCCTGTGTTCCCTTCTTGCTGGTTGGTCGGGACATAGCAGCTATCTTATTGATCACCTCTGTTGGAATCTGTCAGCATCCGTCTTGCCGCTTCACTCCTAGGAACTGAATTTCCTGGGCAAGTCCCTTGACTTTAGTTTGTTTGATGGCAAAACCTGCTTTCAGGAGAATCTGGATTATTTTCTCCCCTTTCTCAAAAACCTCCTCTGCCGTGTTCCCCCATATGATCATGTCATCAATGTACTGCAAGTGTTCTGGAGCCTCACCCTTTTCCAGTGCAGTCTGGATTAGTCCATGGCAAATGGTGGGGCTGTGCTTTCCACTCCTGGGGCATCTGGTTCCATGTGTACTGCACACCCCTCCAAGTGAACACGAACTGTGGCCTGCACTCTGCTGCTAGAGGAATGGAGAAAAACATGTTAGCAATGTCAATGGTGGCACCACTTTGCTGCCTTGGACTCCAGTTCGTACTGAAGTTCCAGCATGTCCAAAAGGGCAGCACTCTGTGATGGTGTGACTTAATTCAGGCCACAATAGTCCACTGTCAGTCTCCACTCTCCATTAGATTTATGCACAGGCCACATGGGGCTATTGAAGGGTGAGCCAGTCTTGCTGACCACTCCCTGGCTCTCCAGTTCACAGATCATCTTATGGATGGAGATAACGGAGTCTCGGTTTGTGCGGTATTGATGACAATGCACTGTTGTGGTGGGGATAGGTACCTATTGTTCTTAAACCTTCAGGAGTCCTACTGCAGAAGGGTCCTTTGAGAGACTAGGCAAGGTGTTCAACTGTCTAATGCCTTCTGTCTCCATAGCAGCTATCCCAAAAGCCCAGCGATGTCCTTTTGGGTCTTTGAAATACCCACTTCTGAGATAGTCAATGCTGAGGATACATGGGGCCTCTGGGCCAGTCACAATGGGGTGTTTCTTCCACTCCTTCCCAGTCAAGCTCACCTCAGCTTCCAACAGAGTCAACTGCTAAGACCCTCCTGTCACCCCAGCAATGGAAACAGGTTCTGCCCCCACATATCCTGATGGTATCAGAATACATTGAGCACCAGTGTCAACCAAAGCCTGGTATTTTTGTGGTTCTGATGTGCCAGGGCATCGGATCCACACAGTCCAATAGACCTGGTTTTCCCTGGCCGCTACATGGCTAGAGGCAGGGCTCCTCTAGTTCTGATTATTGTTCCCTCCCTGAGTATACATTCTGGAGGCCCCTTCAAGGGGATCAGACATATCACCCTCCCTTCTGCTAAACCTAGGAGCTCGGTCACAGGAAACTGAAGCTACATTCATTCCTGCAGAGTTTCCTCTCTTAGTAGTTTCTTCTTTTAGCTTACACACATGTGCTGCAAGGACAGAAGTGGGCTTTCCATCCCATCTTCTCATGTCTTCCCCATGGTCACACAGGAAGAACCACAGGTCAGCTCGTGGGGTGTACCCCCTCTCCCTAGCTGGGGGATGTCTGCTTCTGATAACAGGGGCTCTGGTCTGTACTGACGAGACTTGGAGAAGGTCCTCTTTAAGCTCCTTCCTGAGCTTCTGTTGGCTTTCTTCAATCATCTCTTCCAATTTCTGCATATGCTCTGTCAAGTCTGTTTTCACGACGAAGACTTGGGCTCATGTCAGGATGTGGACAGTATCTTCATATGTCCAGAACCTTCTTGTCATAGTGCCCTGTAGTGGTTTGAAGCACATTATACAATACTTTTTTGGGTTTTGTGAGATAAGCATTAAGAGAAACAACAAAGCAGGCACAAAACTTGACAGAATAGAAGAGATTTATTAACAGACTTAAGATAAAGAAGGCAACAACATGACAAACTTTTAGAACTCTTTCTCTCTCCCACTTTTCTTTTTTCTCAATTAGTATCACAATTTAGGAAAGGGAGGAAAAAAAGGGGTTCTCCCTCCTTTTTTTACGTGGTTTTACAAACTGCTACTATTTGCAGGTTTGCTT
>RAHM01001054.1:2505-15891 GCA_003713295.1 Parotia lawesii
ATATGAATAACTTTTCTGTTCTTCTTCCATTTAAAATTGGGAAACAATCAAAACCACCTCCAAGGAGCCTTTGATAAAACCCTAAGACAAGATATCCACTCACTTCACACTCAATTAAAAGATCAGCTTAGAGATTTGCAAACTCTGGAGGAACAAAAGGTGCTGATAGACTTAAAAAATTATCTTACTTGGCTAAATATGAAAAATTGGTTTTCAGGAATAAATTTACGAGTTTGGGTTTTTATTGAATTAGGTTGTCTGGCAGTGATATCTTTTTCAATTTTCTGTCTTGTCCTTTTCAACATAATTAGAGCCGTTAAAGGCACACAAAAACAAGCTATGGTTGCACTTGCTTTGTCCATGACCCCAAAAAATAGAAAAGAGGGAATTGTTGGGGTAACAGGTGTTGGTGTAAGGAAAGAGTTAAACAGAAAGCAACAGCAGGAGCACCGGCAGTGGCAGCAGCATCTCCCTGGATAGTGTGTACCTGAGACAGAACTGGACAAACGAGTTTCTTCTTCAACATAGAACAGCACACCATCTCCACTCGTCCATGAAGAAACTTAGAACAGTACACACTTCGCACTCTACTAGCTGTCAAGAGGACTGATTAATTGTAGAACTGTGATCAAGCCTGTATGTTGTAACCAAAAAAAAGCTCTTAGGAGTAGAGATATATATACTGATGTTTCTGAATAAAACCTTAGATTCACTTGCGTCTCTGCTGGTGGGTCTCGTCCCTTCATGTATCACAGTAAAGAACTATTATTCCTTTTCCCATATCTTTGCCTGAAAGCCCCGTAATTTCAAAGTTATAATAATTTGGAGATAAGAGGGTGTAGTAGGTTGAAAGTGAGTTGATGGACGAGTTCCTAAGCCAATAGCGCTTCTCCCTGATTCGGGGAAACAAGGCTTAAGTGAATTACTAAAGGGGCTGCTTGCTAAAACAATGCATATAGCTTGCCTGACATTTATTACATTTGTCAAGTAAGAAAAGGGAGGATACAAGACTATTAATGAGGGGAAGCAGCCGTGACCAAAAGATCCTGCTTGGGACCCAGGAACCAGTTCAAACCAGCCTTGGGGTTTGAACTTGGGCCAGGGACTCAGGGAGCATGTGCAAGGAAGCAAGGTGAAAAGTTCAAATTGATGAAGACTCCTTACTTCATCTGAGGAAGACTCCCTACTTCATCCCAGAGACCCCTACACGAGGCACTGTGCAAGCGCAAGCGATATGGAAATGACTTTGGGCTCATTATAATAGGAAGCGGGGCTAGGTGGGGCTAGGAAATGAATATGTGTAGGTGCATTTGGAAACTTAATGAATATGTAGCTTGTAACTCGATACATACCAAGCCAAATGGTATTGCTGGCGCGCATGCATTTGGTGGAGCAATCCACATGCGCCCCAGTGCTGGAATAAACATACCTACTTTACTACTTATTTAAGTAGTGGAGTCTTTTCCACGTATCATTGCTATTTTGCATATTTAAAGGCAGCACAAGTGTGGGAAGCTCCCTTTTGTTCCAGCTTTCCCTGCAGGGAGGAAGGGGGGGGGAATGGGCCCTGGGCTCTGTCTCTTGGAGCGTGCCCAGGCCTCCTCTCCCCCAGTGCAGCGGCATGGGCTCCTGGGTCGCTGCGGAGGAGCTGTCCTGGAGCCACAGGCAGTTGAAAACAGCTATGAACTGCTGTACAGCTGAAACCACCTGGCGCTGCTTCTGGGGACCAGCGGGGCTTCCCCTCCCCCTCCACATGGCCAGCACGGCCCTGCGCGGACCCGTCAGGAGCCGGCAGAACCTCTCTGCTGCCAGCATAGCTTGTACCGAGCCGAAGAGGACACCATGCAGCCAGCAGCATGCAAGGGAGCGAGGCTTTCTTCAGTGTAAAGCCCAAACAAGATCAATTTCTCAACATGGAGGCTCTAAGGTCAGAAAGAAAGAGAAAGTAAGTCACATGGAAGGGAGTCAAGATGGCGAGGAGAAAAAGAGGCGGAGGTGCTTTTTCGTGCGTAGCTTAAAAATGCTTTCTGCAGGCCGTGGTAAAAACTGTGATATCACAAACTGTTTGTCTCTTTAATCCCATTTGAAGTACATGGGGAGATGGGGAATTCATGCATGTCTTGTGAAGATATGAGAAATGCCTATGCCAGGCTATATAGAAGCAGTGAGAGGCTTTTAGAGATTTTGGAAGAAGAGAGCCTTTGTTTTCAGTTCAGAATAACTCATCCTTAAAAAGATTAAAACCCTATGTCTATGGGCCCATGACTGCAGTATGAATAAACTGAGATTTTCATGGGAGAGATGTTTTTTCACTGCAGCGGATTTTGGGCGGGACTGTTGCTGGTGACAGTTTGGAAACCATGTTAAAGCAGAAGAAAACTTTTTCCTTAAATATTGGAGAGACTTTTAAGAACTGCAACACTGACCAAATCCCATTTTTTTTTTCCCTTGTGCAGTTTTGGTGGTGTTATAAACGAGCCAATCAATATTATGATTAAAGAGAATTTATTAATAATCAAAGTATAAAATTCGGAAAAAGCCACGAAGCAGAAGCAACGCGGAGCCAGGCGATCGGCGCTGGGTGAACTGAGTTCCGACCTCTATCGGTTCGAATCTCGCCTGTTCACCGCTGAGGTTTCTCTGAGGTGTCTTTTTATACTTTTTTTTCTTCTTTGTTAATCTTATCTTTTCAATACAACAATATAATTTCCTGTTTTTTCCACCACGTCTGAYGACAGTTCCTGAAATCAGTAGTCGATTTTTGCTGTTGGAATCAGTTTCTGGTGAAAGTATATTATTGTTGCATATACATACATGGAACACACATCCTGGAACCATATTTATATATACACACACATCCTGGAGCTCTGCCAGACGAGGAAATCCCACGAAATGCTTATCTGTGGAATGCAATTGGAATGTACCTTGCCGGGGCTTATTCAGACAGAAATCCCTTGAACAGCACAATTCTGGTGGTCACCTGCTTGTGTTTTTTCTCAGCCTCAGCAAAATGCTGTAATCTTTAAAATTTTAGCACGAATTATTTTGTATCATATACTACAGTGGGAAGGAGGGGGTGCTGGAAGAGAAGGGAGTTTTGTTTTAATTTCTTATTATTTCTTTTTACTTTAAATTCTGTTAGCAATAAACTTTTCTTTATACAGCAACTATTTAAGTCTGAACCTGTTTTTCCTTGCAGTTTTCTAGTTTTCCTCAATATTCTTTATTTCCCCTTATGCAAAATAACAGATTTCGTGAGGCTTGGTGCTTAACCAGCTTAAAACCACGACAGGGGGTCACATTTTCCATTCCAAGGGAGGTTCCTGCCTTCCTTGGCAGACACCTGTCTTTCAAACCAGGGCACATTGTTATGACTAAAGCCCACTCTCTTGTGACCCTATAAACAGAGGTCCAAAATGTGGCCCTTTGAACTTTCCTGGACCGCAGCGGGCCTGTGACCAGCATCTCCCTCTGAGTGGGATGCCTCTCAGAGCTAGCAAACTCTCAAGTTTGCTATACTTGGTGGATTGCCGAAACACGACGTATCCTGGGCTGATATCCCCACTCCTCAAAGCCCGATCCTTCGCCTGTCAGGAGATGCAAAAGCATCCAAAGTGAGTATTTCACTGTCCTCTGGGGGGAATTTTTCATGGGTACCTTGCTTGTACTGACTTTTTCTGTCTGTGTGCATGCCCCTGCGCATATGCTATAGTAAATCTGAGAGAAATACTGCTTTCTTAGATCTTTAAATACCTCAGATATCTAAGTAAATTAGGCCTGTAAGTAAGGTTAAGTTATAGTTATAAACTTACTTAAATGCTATGTGTTGTTCTTCTGCTGAGCTGCTAAGAATAACTTTGAAGTTATAATTATAAGTTAGGTTAAATGCTGTTAAGTTTTATTCCTCTGTCAGATTGTTAAGGTTAAGCTGTAAATTAAGTTTAAATTATAAATCAAGTTAGGTATAAGTTAAGTGTTTTTCCTATGTTAAATTATTAGGCTTAAGGTATAAGTTAAGTTAAAGTACTGTTACGTTTGGGTGTTGTTAAGCTTTTAGGCTGTGGTCCTTTTTATCCTTGCCTGCACTCTTTTGTCATACGCACATGCCCCCCTAGATAGTTCTCAGTTCATTTCTGTTTTGATTGCCTGGATTTTGTTTGTTTTTGTTGTTGCTTGTTTTCCCTTGTTGTGCCTTAGCTGTCCTGTGGGTAGTAGAGTGAATCTTGTCAGTGAACTTGTGCTTCGTCACTTAATATTAAATCTGACTTTTGCTCATACACTTGCCAGTGATTTTTTAAGCAATCTTGAATACTCTCATTTGTAACACCGCCCAAGAAGGCTCTCACTGTAGTTGCTGCAGAGACACAAGAAGGCAATCAGGGATCTCCCAGACATAAAAGAATTGAAATTACCTCCCTTGATCCTGGTGAGGGGGCTTCTGGTCTGGCATCACAAAGATCAGACAGTGAATACTCAGAACAGGAATAAAGGATCCCTGCCTTTGGCCAGGAAGAGGAAAGGGATGACCAGGAACACTGGACTGTATGGATTCAATGGCCTGGCACATCAGATTCACAGAAGTAGAAAGCTTTAGTAGACAATGGTGCACAGTGCACACTGATGCCATCAAGGCATAGGAGTGCAGAACTCCTCTGAATCTCTGGAGTGATGGGGGGATGCCAGAAGTTGTCTGTATTGGAGGCTGAGGTGAGCTTAACAGGGGACAGATGGCAAAGGAACCCCATTGTGACTGGCCCAGAGGCCCCTTGTATCCTTGGCATCGACTACGTCAGGAGTGGGTACTTCAAGGATCCAAAGGGGTACCAATGGGCTTTTGGTGTAGCTACAGGGAATACAGAGAAGATCAAACAGTTATCCACCCTGCCTGGCCTCTCAGAAGATGTCTTCATTGTGGGATTGCTGCAAGTTGAAGACCAGCAAGTGCCAATTGCTACCAGGGCAGTACACCAGCAGCAATTTCACACCAACCGAGACTTTGCAATTCCCATCCATAAACTAATTCATCAACTGGAGAGCCAAGGAGTGATCAGCAGGACCCACTCACCCTTTAACAGCCCCATATGGCCAATGCGAAAGTCTAATGGAGAATGGAGGCTGACAGTAGACTATCGTGGCCTGAATGAAGTCACGCCACCTCTGAGTGCTGCTGTACTGGACATGTTGGAACTTCAATATGATCTGGAGTCAAAGGCAGCCCAGTGGTGCCACAATTGAAATTGCTAATGCATTTCTCTCAATCCCTTTGGCAGCAGAGTGCAGGACACAGTTTGCTTTCACTTGGAGGGGTATCCAATACACCTGGAACCGACTGCCCCAGGGGTGAAAACACAGCCCCACTATTTGCCATGGACTGATCCAGACTGCACTGGAATGGGGTGGAGCTCCAGAACACCTGCAATACATTGATGATATCATTGTGTGGGGCAACACAGCAGAAGAAGTTTTTGAGAAAGGGAAGAAAATAATCCATATTCTTCTGAAAGTTAGTTTTGGCATCAAAGTAAGGTAAAGGGAACTGTTGCCAGCGAGCAGAGACCAAGGAATAAAGCGACATGGATGGTTTAGGACGAGAAGAAACCGACACTTTATTAATTTACAAATTCACTTATATACCTTAGCACGCTGGACTGACATAAGGTTATTGGTTCTCTGACCAACCACCCCCCAGAGGGATTGGCTGAACTCAACAACACTTACTTCAGATATTTTCTCCTTGGTATCATAACAATACCATAGTTTACAAAATCTCTCAACTGTTTTCCCATAGCGTCTGTGAGAAAGCAAGGCTTTCACACAGATACTGTCAGAAAACTGAGAAATCTCTCTGCAGCCAGGCTTTTAGCATTCACAGGGAACTGCAAGGGAGGTCCAGTTCTTGGGAATAAAATGGCAGGATGGACATTGTCATGTGCCTATGGAGGTGGTTAACAAAATAGCAACTATGTCGCCATTGGCTAACAATAAGGAAACACAAGCTTTCCTAGGCCTTGTGGAGTTCTGGAGAATGCATATTCTAGGTTATAGCCAGCTTGTGAGCCCCCTTAATCGAGTGGCCTGGAAGAAGAACCATTTTGAGTGGGGCCTTGAGAAACAACAGGCCTTTGAGCAGATCAAACAGGAAATAGCTTGTGCAGTAGCTCTTGGGCCTGTTCGGACAGGACCAGCCGTACAAAATATACTCTACACTGAAGCTGGGGAGCAGGGTCTCACCTGGAGCTTCTGGCAAAGAACATCAGGAGAAACCTGAGGTCAACCATCAGGGTTTTGGAGCCAGGGTTATCGAGGATCAGAAGCCCACTACACTCCAACTGAAAAAGAGATATTAGCAGTCTATGAGGGGCTTCAAGCCACCTCAGAAGTTTTTGGGACAGAAGCATGTCTCCGCTTGGCACCGCAATTGCTCATGCTACACTGGATGTTCAAAGGAAACATCCCCTTGATATATCACACAACCAGCGCTACATGGAGTAAGTGGGTAGCATTGATTACACAATGAGCCTGACTGGGAAAACCCAATTTCCCACGAATCCTGGAAGGGATCATGAACTGGCCAGAAGCCAGAGATTTTGAGGCATTGCCTGAGAAGCACCACCATATAACAAGTTATCAAAAGACAAGAGGCAATTCTCTATTTACTGATGGATCCTGCTGTGTGGTAGGGAACCATTGGATGTGGAAAGCTGCTGTGTGGAGTCCTACATGACAATTCGTTGAGACTGCTGAAGGAGAAGGCAAGTCAAGCCAATTTGCAGAAGTGAAAGCCATCCAACTTGCCCTGAAGATTGCTGAATGACAAAAGTGGCCTGTACTCTATACTGTCTCTTGGATGGTGGCTAATGCCTTGTGGGGGTGGCTACAGCAATGGAAGAAGAGCAATTGGCAATGCAAGGGTAAACCCATCTGGGCTGCTGCATTGTGGCAGGACATTGCTGCACGGGTAGAAAAGATGACTCTGAAGGTACGTCATGTAGATGCTCATATGCTCAAAAGTCGCGCCACTGCAGAACATCAAAACAATGAACAGGTACATAAGGCTGCCAAAATTGGAATGGCTCAGGTGGACCTAGACTGGGAGTGAAAGGGTGAGCTATTTATATCCCGATGGGTCCATGAAGCATCAGGGCATCTAGGAAGAGATGCAACATACAGATGGGCTTGTGATCGAGGGGTGGACCTGACCATGGAGGCCATCACACAGGTTATTCACAAATGTGAAACATGCTTCAATCAAGCAAGCCACACTAGTAAAATCTCCCTGGAAACAAGGGCAGTGTCTGGGTTTCCGATATGGTGGGGCCTGGCATACTGACTATATTGGGCCACTGCCATGAACACACCAAGGCAAGAGCTACATACTCACCATGGTGGAAGCAATGACTGATTGGCTGGAAACATTACCTATAAACCATGCCACTTCCCAAAACACTATCTTAGGCCTTGAGAGGAACATTTTGTGTCAACATAGTACCCCAGAGAAAATTGAATCAGACAATGGGACTCATTTTTGAAATAACCTTATAAACTCTTGGGCAAAGAAACATGGTATTGAGTGGATATATCACATCCCTTATCACCCACAAGCCTCTGGAAAGTATGAGAGGTGTAATGGACTGCTGAAGACTATGTTAAGACCATTAGGCAATGGGGCATGGAAGCATTGGGATACAAATTTAGCAGAAGCCACTTGGCTGGTCAACACTATAGGATCTGCTGACCACCCTGGTCCTGCCCAAACAAAACCCCTGCATACTGTGGGAGGAGATAAGGTCCCCAAACTACCCATAGGGAAGTGGCTAGGGAAGTCCATGCGGGTTTCTCCTCCCAGGGGAAAAGGCAAACCCATTCGTGGGATTGTCTGCTCAAGGATCAGGGTGTGCTTGGTGGGTAATTGTCCTGGGTAACCCAAAATGTTGTTGTATTCCATATCTATCTTTGCCCAAAATTGTTGCTGTCTCTTTAAGACCCAGCAGCCGGAAACGGAACCACGAGGTTGGGGGATTTTGGGTCCTTTTTAAGGTTGGGGTCACTCAGGCAGAAGCTCTCTTGCTCTTTCTGATGATGGGGCAGCCAGCAGAGGAATCAGAACCAGAAATAATCACTGAATTATGGATGCTGAAAAAGCTTCAGCAGAGAATTTCTTCTGCTCTCTGCAGCATTTTGTGAGAGCTCTGTCTTTCCCATGCAAGTAACTCAAAACAATGTTACAGTTTTGTAAACTTGCACCTGCAGGTTGTTTTGCAGGATTGTTATGGTTCTAACCAGAAAAACATTTAGAGATGGGTGTCTTAGAACTTGACCAATCCCCTCAAGGGGTGGATGGCCAAAAAACCAATTACCTTATGTGATTTAACACACTTTTGCGAACTAACATATAAAAGCCTTCGGAAAGATTATTAAATCGCTTCCATTTATCCCTGAGCCTGGACTCTTGTGTTGTTTCTCTACTCGTCTGCGGTGAGAACAGTGACACTGAATCCTCATCCTTAGAAATTCTATGCAATCTGAAGGAAGACCTCACCCGATGAACTAATGAGTCTGTATTGGGTTGGTTGATCTGAGTCTGGGACTCTGCAGGTGATGGTACAATTTCAGACAGTTCTGAAGTGAGGCACATGGGATCTCTGTCATGTGATGTGGGTATTGACCAGGGGATAGGGAGGAAGCCAGAACCTCTCAGCCTCTGGACACGACTCTTAGCAAGTGTGAAGGAGAGATACCTTTGCCAAGAAGACCTCCTGCTGCAGCAAGGCCCTTGGAAGACCATGGAGCAAGGAATCCAACACTTGCTAGAACTGACTGTGATAGAGATCCTTTTCTGAAATGATGACCAAACCACTAAGAGTCCAGACCTGGTAAAATGTATGACAGTGATGTGGCGCAAACTCGCACAACTTGGGATTCAAGTGTACTCCCACTTCCTAGTGACCCTGCAGTGGAATGAGGGAAACAAGACAGTAGGCGCTATGACAAGAAGGCTCCAGATATATGAAGACACTGTCCCTGCCCCGACAAGAGCCCCAGTCTCAACCATGGAAACAGACTTGACTGAGCGCATCCGGAAATTGGAAGAGAGGATTGAAGAGACCCATCAAAAACTCAGCAAGGAGCTTAAAGAGGGCCTTCTCCAAGTCTGGTCAATACAGACCAGAGCACCTGCTATTAGAAGCAGGCATCCCCCAGCTAGGGAGACGGGGTACACCCCATGAGCTGACCTGTGGCTCTTCCTGTGTGAGCATGGGGAAGACATGAGAAGATGGGATGGAAAACCCACTTCTGTCCTAGAAGCATGGGTGCATAAGTTAAAGGAAGAAATTGATAACAGAATGAGTTCTGCAAGAATGAATGTAGCTCCAGTTTCCCATGACCAAGCTCCCAGGCATAACAGAAGGGAGGATGACATGTCTGATCCCCTTGAAGGGACCTTCAGGATGTATGCCCAGGGAGGAAACAATAGCCAGAACTAGGCAGGCAGAGGCCAGGGAAAATCGGGTCTTTTGGACTGTGTGGATATGATGGCCTGGCATATCAGAACCACAAAAATACAAGGCTTTGGTTGACACTGGCGTACAATGTACTCTGATACCATTGGGGCATGTGGGGGCAGAACCTGTTTCCATTGCTGGGGTGACAGGGGTGTCTCAGCAGTTGACTCTGTGTGAAGCTGAGGTGAGCTTGACTGGGAAGGAGTGGAAGAAATACCCTATCGTAACTGGTCCAGAGGCCCCGTATATCCTTGTCATAGATTACCTCAGGAGTGGGTATTTCAAAGACCCAAAAGGACATCAGTGGACTTTTGGCATAGCTTCTGTGGAGACAGAAGACATTAGACAGTTGAACACTTGGCCTGGTCTTTCAGAGGACCCTACTGCAGTAGAACTTCTGAAGGTTGAAGAACAACAGGTACCGATTGCCATGCCAACAGCGCATTGTAGGCAATACTGCCCAAACCAAGATTCTATGACACCCATCCATGAGATGATTTGTGAACTGGAGAGCCAGGGAGTGGTCAGAAAGACTCGCTCACTCTTGAATAGCCTCATATCACCTGTGCATACGTCTAATGGAGAATGGAGACTGACACTGGACTATTATGGCCTGAATGGAGTCACACCATCAGACTGCTGCCATGCTGGACATGCTGGAACTTCAGTATGAACTGGAGTCCAAGGCAGCAAAATGGTGCCACTATTAACATTGCTAATGCATTTTTCTCCATTCCTTTAGCAGCAGAGTGTAGGCCATAGCTCGTATTCACCTGGAGGGGCATGCAGTACACCCAGAATCAACTGCCCCATGGGTGGAACCACAGTTCCACCATTTGCCATGGACTGATCCAGAATGCACGGAAAAAGGGTAAGGTTCCAGAACACTTGCAGTACATCGATGACATCATCATGTGGGGGAACACAGCTGAGGAAGTTTTTGAGAAAGGGGAGAATATAATCCAGATTCTCCTGAAAGTTGGTTTTGGCCGCAAATACAGTTAAGTCAAGGGGTCTGCCCAGGAAATTCAGTTCCAAGGGGTAAAGTGGCAAGATGGACACCGACAGATTCCAAGAGAGGTGACTAATAAGACAGCTATGTCCCCACTGACCAGCAAGAAACACAGGTTTTCCTAGGCACCGTGTGTTTTTGGAGGATGCTGTTACGATCCGGTTTAAGCTCAGAAAAGCAAAGAAAGCTAAGTCTCTGTGCATAAACCAGAAAGAACTTAGAAGGTTCTAAATATTCCTAGAAACGAGATTAAAACCAAACGAGGTCAGATGTTGTTGCCAAAATATTGATGTGTTTTATTTAATAGTAGAGAGACAAAAAGAAGGAAAGAGAAAAGAAAGAAAGAAAGAAATAGAAAAAGAGGTGTGCGTGGGGGGTTGGGGGGACAGGGAGAGGTGACGAGTTAGATGGAAGCATATCACCCATCTGAGGGTCCTGACGATGTCTCGTTGCTCCCCTCCATCTTCTGGTGGTGAGGGTCCCCTGTCGCTGCTGCGGCCACGCCGTGCCACACCACACACCGCCACATGCTAAAGAGTACAGAATCCCATGGATTAATATACGCTTTGGGCCAGGTGGGAACGCCCACGTGTCTCCCTTGCAGGGGCTAACTTGACACTGTCCCTTGCAACACTGAGGGTCTGTTGCATCATCTCTGGTGCTCTGGTGCAGGGTCTGGGGTCCCCTTTGAGGGGGGCCCCTTCTGAAACATAGAATTTTCTTAAACGTGTAGGCATTAAGATTTTAGCTAAAAAGCTATTTGCTAAAATTAGTTAAAACAAATTTAAAAAGCAAATGGAGCTGGATCTAATTAAAGAAGTTAATAATTGAGCCCAGAATGAGTCTTTAAGATCTGGGAGCGGATTGTTTATTCAGCTGTAGAGTGTAATGAGAAACAAACACCATCTAAAAGAAAGTTCGACAGATATTAATTATCCCATTTAAAAACTTATTTAGAAACCACTGAAGAAGGGAATTGGGAGTCCTCCCAAGTCATATGTATTGTCAAAAACCAGAGGGGTAGAAAGGTCAAATTGAGGAGGAAGAGCTTACTTCATCAAAGGGAGGACCCTCCCCTAATTAAGACCCCAGACCTATTTCAAAGGGCCAACTACGCATGCTTAATGGCTTTTTAGCTAATTTCCATACGAAGCAGAGAATGGGAGGTGTTTATGTTATCAATATGTATTTGTGCTTTGAATATTTAAAACTTTTTGTAGATAAATAGACTCTGTATTGCCTTGTGATTTGGCTCTGTGTATTAGGGAACTATCCCACGTGGCTGCCCGGCACCAAATAAACATACACTTTCTAACCCTGACGAGTTAGAGTCTTTGTCCGTCTTAGTTGGGTATCGATACTAGATCTATGCCCAAATTTTGGTAAATCACTTCGATGGGCCATGTCACCCCCTTCTGCTGTGGATAAGCTTCTCCCCCCCCGGGTGAGGACCCCTCAGCTGGGCTCCTCTGCACAGTGGAGGATGGGCAGTCACTGCGCCTCTGACCAGAGGCTTTTTCAAGATACCCAAAGCCTCTCCTCCCTCCACCCTTTGGTGCGAGGGTCTGTGTGAGCCTGGCAGCTGATAGCCCTGGGGCTGTGGTCTCCACCTTGGAGGTGTTAAGCCTGTGCTTTGTGAAATGTCCCCAGCCCTGAGTTGTTACTTTATCTTATCTTCATCAGCGAGCAGTGTAAGGCCTTGGTCAGGGTGCAGTAGTTTTTTCTGCAGCTTTTGTAATACAGTCTTAAAAGTCCTTCAAGAAAATGTTTAAGTCATAATTTATAATATTTCAGTCTCTGACAGATGCACATCCCAGAATACAGCCAGATTGTAAGCCCTCTCTGTGAATGCTAAAGGCCTGGCTGCAGAGAGATTTCTCAGTTTTCTGACAGTGTCTGTGTGAAAGCCTTGCTTTCTCATGGACGCTATGAGAAAACAGTTGGGAGATTTTGTAAACTATGGTATTGTTATGATACCAAGGAGAAAATATCTGAAGTGTTGTTGGGTTCAGCCAATCCCTCTGGGGGGTGGTTGGTCAGTGAACCAATAACCTTATGTCAATGTCCAGCGTGCTAAGGTATATAAGCGAATTTATAAATTAATAAAGGGTCGGTTTCTTCTCGTCCTAAACCGTCCATGTCGCTTTATTCCTCGGTCTCTGCTCGCTAGCGACACCCCTCTACCTTGTGACATGTAAGAAAAATGATTTCAAGTGGGGCCCTGAACAAGTCTTTGAACAGATCAAACAAGTGATTGCTCATGCAGTAGCCCTTGGGCCAGTCAGGATGGGACAGGATGTGAAGAACGTGCCCTACACTGCAGTTGGGAAGAATGGTCTGTCCTGGAGCCTCTGGCAAAAGATACCTGAAGAGACTCAAGGACATAGTGTTCTGGAGTAGGGGATACAGACCATCTGAGGTCAGCTACACCACAACTGAAAAAGAGATATTGGCAGCTTATGAAGGGGCTCGAGCTGCCTCAGAAGTCATTGGCACCATGATTTACCAAAATTTGGGCATAGATCTAATATCGATACCCAACTAAGACGGACAAAGACTCTCTAACTCGTCAGGGTTAGAAAGTGTATGTTTATTCGGCGCCGGGCAGCCGTGTGGGATAGTTCCCTAATACGCAGAGCCAAATCACAAAGCAATACAGGGTCTATTTATCTGCAGAAAGTTTTAAATATTCAAAGCACAAATACATATTGATAACATAAACACCTCCCATTCTCTGCTTCTTATGGAAATTAGCTAAAAAGCCATTAAGCATGCATAGTTGGCCCTTTGAAATAGGTCTGGGGTCTTAATTAGGGGAGGGTCCTCCCTTTGATGAAGTAAGCTCTTCCTCCTCAATTTGACCTTTCTACC